>CAWVNO010000868.1:0-28305 GCA_963930645.1 Salticus scenicus | reverse complement strand
GTTGCTTGGAATCGGCTTTTGAAAAAAATTCTGTGAAAATCGCAAAAATTTTGGGTATCGAAATCTGGCAAAAGTCTGCATAAAAGGGCTCTCCTGGCCAAATGGTTTAACTTTGGCAGGTCCCTGCTGGTCTGTTATGAAACTAGAATATCTTTTGCACATTCTGGAAGTGATTGCGATCGCAAAGCTCTATTAGTTGCTGTGGAATCGACTTTTAAAAATGAGAGGTCGTAAAATTCGTCAAAAAAATTTGGCGACGAAATCGAGCACATGCCTTCATAAAAGGGCTCTCCTGGCCAAATGGTTTAACTTTGGCAGGTCCCTCGTGCTTTATCATGAAAGTAGACTTCGTGGGGCAGATTCTGGAAGTGATTGCGATCGCAAAGCTCTATTAGTTGCTTTGGAATCGGCTTTTGAAAAAAATTCTGTGAAAATCAAAAATTTTGGGTATCGAAATCTGGCAAAAGTCTGCATAAAAGGGCTCTCCTGGCCAAATGGTTTAACTTTGGCAGGTCCCTGCTGGTCTGTTATGAAACTAGAATATCTTTTGCACATTCTGGAAGTGATTGCGATCGCAAAGCTCTATTAGTTGCTGTGGAATCGACTTTTAAAAATGAGAGGTCGTAAAATTCGTCAAAAAAATTTGGCGACGAAATCGAGCACATGCCTTCATAAAAGGGCTCTCCTGGCCAAATGGTTTAACTTTGGCAGGTCCCTCGTGCTTTATCATGAAAGTAGACTTCGTGGGGCAGATTCTGGAAGTGATTGCGATCGCAAAGCTCTATTAGTTGCTTTGGAATCGGCTTTTGAAAAAAATTCTGTGAAAATCGCAAAAATTTTGGGTATCGAAATCTGGCAAAAGTCTGCATAAAAGGGCTCTCCTGGCCAAATGGTTTAACTTTGGCAGGTCCCTGCTGGTCTGTTATGAAACTAGAATATCTTTTGCACATTCTGGAAGTGATTGCGATCGCAAAGCTCTATTAGTTGCTGTGGAATCGACTTTTAAAAATGAGAGGTCGTAAAATTCGTCAAAAAAATTTGGCGACGAAATCGAGCACATGCCTTCATAAAAGGGCTCTCCTGGCCAAATGGTTTAACTTTGGCAGGTCCCTCGTGCTTTATCATGAAAGTAGACTTCGTGGGGCAGATTCTGGAAGTGATTGCGATCGCAAAGCTCTATTAGTTGCTTTGGAATCGGCTTTTGAAAAAAATTCTGTGAAAATCGCAAAAATTTTGGGTATCGAAATCTGGCAAAAGTCTGCATAAAAGGGCTCTCCTGGCCAAATGGTTTAACTTTGGCAGGTCCCTGCTGGTCTGTTATGAAACTAGAATATCTTTTGCACATTCTGGAAGTGATTGCGATCGCAAAGCTCTATTAGTTGCTGTGGAATCGACTTTTAAAAATGAGAGGTCGTAAAATTCGTCAAAAAAATTTGGCGACGAAATCGAGCACATGCCTTCATAAAAGGGCTCTCCTGGCCAAATGGTTTAACTTTGGCAGGTCCCTCGTGCTTTATCATGAAAGTAGACTTCGTGGGGCAGATTCTGGAAGTGATTGCGATCGCAAAGCTCTATTAGTTGCTTTGGAATCGGCTTTTGAAAAAAATTCTGTGAAAATCGCAAAAATTTTGGGTATCGAAATCTGGCAAAAGTCTGCATAAAAGGGCTCTCCTGGCCAAATGGTTTAACTTTGGCAGGTCCCTGCTGGTCTGTTATGAAACTAGAATATCTTTTGCACATTCTGGAAGTGATTGCGATCGCAAAGCTCTATTAGTTGCTGTGGAATCGACTTTTAAAAATGAGAGGTCGTAAAATTCGTCAAAAAAATTTGGCGACGAAATCGAGCACATGCCTTCATAAAAGGGCTCTCCTGGCCAAATGGTTTAACTTTGGCAGGTCCCTCGTGCTTTATCATGAAAGTAGACTTCGTGGGGCAGATTCTGGAAGTGATTGCGATCGCAAAGCTCTATTAGTTGCTTTGGAATCGGCTTTTGAAAAAAATTCTGTGAAAATCGCAAAAATTTTGGGTATCGAAATCTGGCAAAAGTCTGCATAAAAGGGCTCTCCTGGCCAAATGGTTTAACTTTGGCAGGTCCCTGCTGGTCTGTTATGAAACTAGAATATCTTTTGCACATTCTGGAAGTGATTGCGATCGCAAAGCTCTATTAGTTGCTGTGGAATCGACTTTTAAAAATGAGAGGTCGTAAAATTCGTCAAAAAAATTTGGCGACGAAATCGAGCACATGCCTTCATAAAAGGGCTCTCCTGGCCAAATGGTTTAACTTTGGCAGGTCCCTCGTGCTTTATCATGAAAGTAGACTTCGTGGGGCAGATTCTGGAAGTGATTGCGATCGCAAAGCTCTATTAGTTGCTTTGGAATCGGCTTTTGAAAAAAATTCTGTGAAAATCGCAAAAATTTTGGGTATCGAAATCTGGCAAAAGTCTGCATAAAAGGGCTCTCCTGGCCAAATGGTTTAACTTTGGCAGGTCCCTGCTGGTCTGTTATGAAACTAGAATATCTTTTGCACATTCTGGAAGTGATTGCGATCGCAAAGCTCTATTAGTTGCTGTGGAATCGACTTTTAAAAATGAGAGGTCGTAAAATTCGTCAAAAAAATTTGGCGACGAAATCGAGCACATGCCTTCATAAAAGGGCTCTCCTGGCCAAATGGTTTAACTTTGGCAGGTCCCTCGTGCTTTATCATGAAAGTAGACTTCGTGGGGCAGATTCTGGAAGTGATTGCGATCGCAAAGCTCTATTAGTTGCTTTGGAATCGGCTTTTGAAAAAAATTCTGTGAAAATCGCAAAAATTTTGGGTATCGAAATCTGGCAAAAGTCTGCATAAAAGGGCTCTCCTGGCCAAATGGTTTAACTTTGGCAGGTCCCTGCTGGTCTGTTATGAAACTAGAATATCTTTTGCACATTCTGGAAGTGATTGCGATCGCAAAGCTCTATTAGTTGCTGTGGAATCGACTTTTAAAAATGAGAGGTCGTAAAATTCGTCAAAAAAATTTGGCGACGAAATCGAGCACATGCCTTCATAAAAGGGCTCTCCTGGCCAAATGGTTTAACTTTGGCAGGTCCCTCGTGCTTTATCATGAAAGTAGACTTCGTGGGGCAGATTCTGGAAGTGATTGCGATCGCAAAGCTCTATTAGTTGCTTTGGAATCGGCTTTTGAAAAAAATTCTGTGAAAATCGCAAAAATTTTGGGTATCGAAATCTGGCAAAAGTCTGCATAAAAGGGCTCTCCTGGCCAAATGGTTTAACTTTGGCAGGTCCCTGCTGGTCTGTTATGAAACTAGAATATCTTTTGCACATTCTGGAAGTGATTGCGATCGCAAAGCTCTATTAGTTGCTGTGGAATCGACTTTTAAAAATGAGAGGTCGTAAAATTCGTCAAAAAAATTTGGCGACGAAATCGAGCACATGCCTTCATAAAAGGGCTCTCCTGGCCAAATGGTTTAACTTTGGCAGGTCCCTCGTGCTTTATCATGAAAGTAGACTTCGTGGGGCAGATTCTGGAAGTGATTGCGATCGCAAAGCTCTATTAGTTGCTTTGGAATCGGCTTTTGAAAAAAATTCTGTGAAAATCGCAAAAATTTTGGGTATCGAAATCTGGCAAAAGTCTGCATAAAAGGGCTCTCCTGGCCAAATGGTTTAACTTTGGCAGGTCCCTGCTGGTCTGTTATGAAACTAGAATATCTTTTGCACATTCTGGAAGTGATTGCGATCGCAAAGCTCTATTAGTTGCTGTGGAATCGACTTTTAAAAATGAGAGGTCGTAAAATTCGTCAAAAAAATTTGGCGACGAAATCGAGCACATGCCTTCATAAAAGGGCTCTCCTGGCCAAATGGTTTAACTTTGGCAGGTCCCTCGTGCTTTATCATGAAAGTAGACTTCGTGGGGCAGATTCTGGAAGTGATTGCGATCGCAAAGCTCTATTAGTTGCTTTGGAATCGGCTTTTGAAAAAAATTCTGTGAAAATCGCAAAAATTTTGGGTATCGAAATCTGGCAAAAGTCTGCATAAAAGGGCTCTCCTGGCCAAATGGTTTAACTTTGGCAGGTCCCTGCTGGTCTGTTATGAAACTAGAATATCTTTTGCACATTCTGGAAGTGATTGCGATCGCAAAGCTCTATTAGTTGCTGTGGAATCGACTTTTAAAAATGAGAGGTCGTAAAATTCGTCAAAAAAATTTGGCGACGAAATCGAGCACATGCCTTCATAAAAGGGCTCTCCTGGCCAAATGGTTTAACTTTGGCAGGTCCCTCGTGCTTTATCATGAAAGTAGACTTCGTGGGGCAGATTCTGGAAGTGATTGCGATCGCAAAGCTCTATTAGTTGCTTTGGAATCGGCTTTTGAAAAAAATTCTGTGAAAATCGCAAAAATTTTGGGTATCGAAATCTGGCAAAAGTCTGCATAAAAGGGCTCTCCTGGCCAAATGGTTTAACTTTGGCAGGTCCCTGCTGGTCTGTTATGAAACTAGAATATCTTTTGCACATTCTGGAAGTGATTGCGATCGCAAAGCTCTATTAGTTGCTGTGGAATCGACTTTTAAAAATGAGAGGTCGTAAAATTCGTCAAAAAAATTTGGCGACGAAATCGAGCACATGCCTTCATAAAAGGGCTCTCCTGGCCAAATGGTTTAACTTTGGCAGGTCCCTCGTGCTTTATCATGAAAGTAGACTTCGTGGGGCAGATTCTGGAAGTGATTGCGATCGCAAAGCTCTATTAGTTGCTTTGGAATCGGCTTTTGAAAAAAATTCTGTGAAAATCGCAAAAATTTTGGGTATCGAAATCTGGCAAAAGTCTGCATAAAAGGGCTCTCCTGGCCAAATGGTTTAACTTTGGCAGGTCCCTGCTGGTCTGTTATGAAACTAGAATATCTTTTGCACATTCTGGAAGTGATTGCGATCGCAAAGCTCTATTAGTTGCTGTGGAATCGACTTTTAAAAATGAGAGGTCGTAAAATTCGTCAAAAAAATTTGGCGACGAAATCGAGCACATGCCTTCATAAAAGGGCTCTCCTGGCCAAATGGTTTAACTTTGGCAGGTCCCTCGTGCTTTATCATGAAAGTAGACTTCGTGGGGCAGATTCTGGAAGTGATTGCGATCGCAAAGCTCTATTAGTTGCTTTGGAATCGGCTTTTGAAAAAAATTCTGTGAAAATCGCAAAAATTTTGGGTATCGAAATCTGGCAAAAGTCTGCATAAAAGGGCTCTCCTGGCCAAATGGTTTAACTTTGGCAGGTCCCTGCTGGTCTGTTATGAAACTAGAATATCTTTTGCACATTCTGGAAGTGATTGCGATCGCAAAGCTCTATTAGTTGCTGTGGAATCGACTTTTAAAAATGAGAGGTCGTAAAATTCGTCAAAAAAATTTGGCGACGAAATCGAGCACATGCCTTCATAAAAGGGCTCTCCTGGCCAAATGGTTTAACTTTGGCAGGTCCCTCGTGCTTTATCATGAAAGTAGACTTCGTGGGGCAGATTCTGGAAGTGATTGCGATCGCAAAGCTCTATTAGTTGCTTTGGAATCGGCTTTTGAAAAAAATTCTGTGAAAATCGCAAAAATTTTGGGTATCGAAATCTGGCAAAAGTCTGCATAAAAGGGCTCTCCTGGCCAAATGGTTTAACTTTGGCAGGTCCCTGCTGGTCTGTTATGAAACTAGAATATCTTTTGCACATTCTGGAAGTGATTGCGATCGCAAAGCTCTATTAGTTGCTGTGGAATCGACTTTTAAAAATGAGAGGTCGTAAAATTCGTCAAAAAAATTTGGCGACGAAATCGAGCACATGCCTTCATAAAAGGGCTCTCCTGGCCAAATGGTTTAACTTTGGCAGGTCCCTCGTGCTTTATCATGAAAGTAGACTTCGTGGGGCAGATTCTGGAAGTGATTGCGATCGCAAAGCTCTATTAGTTGCTTTGGAATCGGCTTTTGAAAAAAATTCTGTGAAAATCGCAAAAATTTTGGGTATCGAAATCTGGCAAAAGTCTGCATAAAAGGGCTCTCCTGGCCAAATGGTTTAACTTTGGCAGGTCCCTGCTGGTCTGTTATGAAACTAGAATATCTTTTGCACATTCTGGAAGTGATTGCGATCGCAAAGCTCTATTAGTTGCTGTGGAATCGACTTTTAAAAATGAGAGGTCGTAAAATTCGTCAAAAAAATTTGGCGACGAAATCGAGCACATGCCTTCATAAAAGGGCTCTCCTGGCCAAATGGTTTAACTTTGGCAGGTCCCTCGTGCTTTATCATGAAAGTAGACTTCGTGGGGCAGATTCTGGAAGTGATTGCGATCGCAAAGCTCTATTAGTTGCTTTGGAATCGGCTTTTGAAAAAAATTCTGTGAAAATCGCAAAAATTTTGGGTATCGAAATCTGGCAAAAGTCTGCATAAAAGGGCTCTCCTGGCCAAATGGTTTAACTTTGGCAGGTCCCTGCTGGTCTGTTATGAAACTAGAATATCTTTTGCACATTCTGGAAGTGATTGCGATCGCAAAGCTCTATTAGTTGCTGTGGAATCGACTTTTAAAAATGAGAGGTCGTAAAATTCGTCAAAAAAATTTGGCGACGAAATCGAGCACATGCCTTCATAAAAGGGCTCTCCTGGCCAAATGGTTTAACTTTGGCAGGTCCCTCGTGCTTTATCATGAAAGTAGACTTCGTGGGGCAGATTCTGGAAGTGATTGCGATCGCAAAGCTCTATTAGTTGCTTTGGAATCGGCTTTTGAAAAAAATTCTGTGAAAATCGCAAAAATTTTGGGTATCGAAATCTGGCAAAAGTCTGCATAAAAGGGCTCTCCTGGCCAAATGGTTTAACTTTGGCAGGTCCCTGCTGGTCTGTTATGAAACTAGAATATCTTTTGCACATTCTGGAAGTGATTGCGATCGCAAAGCTCTATTAGTTGCTGTGGAATCGACTTTTAAAAATGAGAGGTCGTAAAATTCGTCAAAAAAATTTGGCGACGAAATCGAGCACATGCCTTCATAAAAGGGCTCTCCTGGCCAAATGGTTTAACTTTGGCAGGTCCCTCGTGCTTTATCATGAAAGTAGACTTCGTGGGGCAGATTCTGGAAGTGATTGCGATCGCAAAGCTCTATTAGTTGCTTTGGAATCGGCTTTTGAAAAAAATTCTGTGAAAATCGCAAAAATTTTGGGTATCGAAATCTGGCAAAAGTCTGCATAAAAGGGCTCTCCTGGCCAAATGGTTTAACTTTGGCAGGTCCCTGCTGGTCTGTTATGAAACTAGAATATCTTTTGCACATTCTGGAAGTGATTGCGATCGCAAAGCTCTATTAGTTGCTGTGGAATCGACTTTTAAAAATGAGAGGTCGTAAAATTCGTCAAAAAAATTTGGCGACGAAATCGAGCACATGCCTTCATAAAAGGGCTCTCCTGGCCAAATGGTTTAACTTTGGCAGGTCCCTCGTGCTTTATCATGAAAGTAGACTTCGTGGGGCAGATTCTGGAAGTGATTGCGATCGCAAAGCTCTATTAGTTGCTTTGGAATCGGCTTTTGAAAAAAATTCTGTGAAAATCGCAAAAATTTTGGGTATCGAAATCTGGCAAAAGTCTGCATAAAAGGGCTCTCCTGGCCAAATGGTTTAACTTTGGCAGGTCCCTGCTGGTCTGTTATGAAACTAGAATATCTTTTGCACATTCTGGAAGTGATTGCGATCGCAAAGCTCTATTAGTTGCTGTGGAATCGACTTTTAAAAATGAGAGGTCGTAAAATTCGTCAAAAAAATTTGGCGACGAAATCGAGCACATGCCTTCATAAAAGGGCTCTCCTGGCCAAATGGTTTAACTTTGGCAGGTCCCTCGTGCTTTATCATGAAAGTAGACTTCGTGGGGCAGATTCTGGAAGTGATTGCGATCGCAAAGCTCTATTAGTTGCTTTGGAATCGGCTTTTGAAAAAAATTCTGTGAAAATCGCAAAAATTTTGGGTATCGAAATCTGGCAAAAGTCTGCATAAAAGGGCTCTCCTGGCCAAATGGTTTAACTTTGGCAGGTCCCTGCTGGTCTGTTATGAAACTAGAATATCTTTTGCACATTCTGGAAGTGATTGCGATCGCAAAGCTCTATTAGTTGCTGTGGAATCGACTTTTAAAAATGAGAGGTCGTAAAATTCGTCAAAAAAATTTGGCGACGAAATCGAGCACATGCCTTCATAAAAGGGCTCTCCTGGCCAAATGGTTTAACTTTGGCAGGTCCCTCGTGCTTTATCATGAAAGTAGACTTCGTGGGGCAGATTCTGGAAGTGATTGCGATCGCAAAGCTCTATTAGTTGCTTTGGAATCGGCTTTTGAAAAAAATTCTGTGAAAATCGCAAAAATTTTGGGTATCGAAATCTGGCAAAAGTCTGCATAAAAGGGCTCTCCTGGCCAAATGGTTTAACTTTGGCAGGTCCCTGCTGGTCTGTTATGAAACTAGAATATCTTTTGCACATTCTGGAAGTGATTGCGATCGCAAAGCTCTATTAGTTGCTGTGGAATCGACTTTTAAAAATGAGAGGTCGTAAAATTCGTCAAAAAAATTTGGCGACGAAATCGAGCACATGCCTTCATAAAAGGGCTCTCCTGGCCAAATGGTTTAACTTTGGCAGGTCCCTCGTGCTTTATCATGAAAGTAGACTTCGTGGGGCAGATTCTGGAAGTGATTGCGATCGCAAAGCTCTATTAGTTGCTTTGGAATCGGCTTTTGAAAAAAATTCTGTGAAAATCGCAAAAATTTTGGGTATCGAAATCTGGCAAAAGTCTGCATAAAAGGGCTCTCCTGGCCAAATGGTTTAACTTTGGCAGGTCCCTGCTGGTCTGTTATGAAACTAGAATATCTTTTGCACATTCTGGAAGTGATTGCGATCGCAAAGCTCTATTAGTTGCTGTGGAATCGACTTTTAAAAATGAGAGGTCGTAAAATTCGTCAAAAAAATTTGGCGACGAAATCGAGCACATGCCTTCATAAAAGGGCTCTCCTGGCCAAATGGTTTAACTTTGGCAGGTCCCTCGTGCTTTATCATGAAAGTAGACTTCGTGGGGCAGATTCTGGAAGTGATTGCGATCGCAAAGCTCTATTAGTTGCTTTGGAATCGGCTTTTGAAAAAAATTCTGTGAAAATCGCAAAAATTTTGGGTATCGAAATCTGGCAAAAGTCTGCATAAAAGGGCTCTCCTGGCCAAATGGTTTAACTTTGGCAGGTCCCTGCTGGTCTGTTATGAAACTAGAATATCTTTTGCACATTCTGGAAGTGATTGCGATCGCAAAGCTCTATTAGTTGCTGTGGAATCGACTTTTAAAAATGAGAGGTCGTAAAATTCGTCAAAAAAATTTGGCGACGAAATCGAGCACATGCCTTCATAAAAGGGCTCTCCTGGCCAAATGGTTTAACTTTGGCAGGTCCCTCGTGCTTTATCATGAAAGTAGACTTCGTGGGGCAGATTCTGGAAGTGATTGCGATCGCAAAGCTCTATTAGTTGCTTTGGAATCGGCTTTTGAAAAAAATTCTGTGAAAATCGCAAAAATTTTGGGTATCGAAATCTGGCAAAAGTCTGCATAAAAGGGCTCTCCTGGCCAAATGGTTTAACTTTGGCAGGTCCCTGCTGGTCTGTTATGAAACTAGAATATCTTTTGCACATTCTGGAAGTGATTGCGATCGCAAAGCTCTATTAGTTGCTGTGGAATCGACTTTTAAAAATGAGAGGTCGTAAAATTCGTCAAAAAAATTTGGCGACGAAATCGAGCACATGCCTTCATAAAAGGGCTCTCCTGGCCAAATGGTTTAACTTTGGCAGGTCCCTCGTGCTTTATCATGAAAGTAGACTTCGTGGGGCAGATTCTGGAAGTGATTGCGATCGCAAAGCTCTATTAGTTGCTTTGGAATCGGCTTTTGAAAAAAATTCTGTGAAAATCGCAAAAATTTTGGGTATCGAAATCTGGCAAAAGTCTGCATAAAAGGGCTCTCCTGGCCAAATGGTTTAACTTTGGCAGGTCCCTGCTGGTCTGTTATGAAACTAGAATATCTTTTGCACATTCTGGAAGTGATTGCGATCGCAAAGCTCTATTAGTTGCTGTGGAATCGACTTTTAAAAATGAGAGGTCGTAAAATTCGTCAAAAAAATTTGGCGACGAAATCGAGCACATGCCTTCATAAAAGGGCTCTCCTGGCCAAATGGTTTAACTTTGGCAGGTCCCTCGTGCTTTATCATGAAAGTAGACTTCGTGGGGCAGATTCTGGAAGTGATTGCGATCGCAAAGCTCTATTAGTTGCTTTGGAATCGGCTTTTGAAAAAAATTCTGTGAAAATCGCAAAAATTTTGGGTATCGAAATCTGGCAAAAGTCTGCATAAAAGGGCTCTCCTGGCCAAATGGTTTAACTTTGGCAGGTCCCTGCTGGTCTGTTATGAAACTAGAATATCTTTTGCACATTCTGGAAGTGATTGCGATCGCAAAGCTCTATTAGTTGCTGTGGAATCGACTTTTAAAAATGAGAGGTCGTAAAATTCGTCAAAAAAATTTGGCGACGAAATCGAGCACATGCCTTCATAAAAGGGCTCTCCTGGCCAAATGGTTTAACTTTGGCAGGTCCCTCGTGCTTTATCATGAAAGTAGACTTCGTGGGGCAGATTCTGGAAGTGATTGCGATCGCAAAGCTCTATTAGTTGCTTTGGAATCGGCTTTTGAAAAAAATTCTGTGAAAATCGCAAAAATTTTGGGTATCGAAATCTGGCAAAAGTCTGCATAAAAGGGCTCTCCTGGCCAAATGGTTTAACTTTGGCAGGTCCCTGCTGGTCTGTTATGAAACTAGAATATCTTTTGCACATTCTGGAAGTGATTGCGATCGCAAAGCTCTATTAGTTGCTGTGGAATCGACTTTTAAAAATGAGAGGTCGTAAAATTCGTCAAAAAAATTTGGCGACGAAATCGAGCACATGCCTTCATAAAAGGGCTCTCCTGGCCAAATGGTTTAACTTTGGCAGGTCCCTCGTGCTTTATCATGAAAGTAGACTTCGTGGGGCAGATTCTGGAAGTGATTGCGATCGCAAAGCTCTATTAGTTGCTTTGGAATCGGCTTTTGAAAAAAATTCTGTGAAAATCGCAAAAATTTTGGGTATCGAAATCTGGCAAAAGTCTGCATAAAAGGGCTCTCCTGGCCAAATGGTTTAACTTTGGCAGGTCCCTGCTGGTCTGTTATGAAACTAGAATATCTTTTGCACATTCTGGAAGTGATTGCGATCGCAAAGCTCTATTAGTTGCTGTGGAATCGACTTTTAAAAATGAGAGGTCGTAAAATTCGTCAAAAAAATTTGGCGACGAAATCGAGCACATGCCTTCATAAAAGGGCTCTCCTGGCCAAATGGTTTAACTTTGGCAGGTCCCTCGTGCTTTATCATGAAAGTAGACTTCGTGGGGCAGATTCTGGAAGTGATTGCGATCGCAAAGCTCTATTAGTTGCTTTGGAATCGGCTTTTGAAAAAAATTCTGTGAAAATCGCAAAAATTTTGGGTATCGAAATCTGGCAAAAGTCTGCATAAAAGGGCTCTCCTGGCCAAATGGTTTAACTTTGGCAGGTCCCTGCTGGTCTGTTATGAAACTAGAATATCTTTTGCACATTCTGGAAGTGATTGCGATCGCAAAGCTCTATTAGTTGCTGTGGAATCGACTTTTAAAAATGAGAGGTCGTAAAATTCGTCAAAAAAATTTGGCGACGAAATCGAGCACATGCCTTCATAAAAGGGCTCTCCTGGCCAAATGGTTTAACTTTGGCAGGTCCCTCGTGCTTTATCATGAAAGTAGACTTCGTGGGGCAGATTCTGGAAGTGATTGCGATCGCAAAGCTCTATTAGTTGCTTTGGAATCGGCTTTTGAAAAAAATTCTGTGAAAATCGCAAAAATTTTGGGTATCGAAATCTGGCAAAAGTCTGCATAAAAGGGCTCTCCTGGCCAAATGGTTTAACTTTGGCAGGTCCCTGCTGGTCTGTTATGAAACTAGAATATCTTTTGCACATTCTGGAAGTGATTGCGATCGCAAAGCTCTATTAGTTGCTGTGGAATCGACTTTTAAAAATGAGAGGTCGTAAAATTCGTCAAAAAAATTTGGCGACGAAATCGAGCACATGCCTTCATAAAAGGGCTCTCCTGGCCAAATGGTTTAACTTTGGCAGGTCCCTCGTGCTTTATCATGAAAGTAGACTTCGTGGGGCAGATTCTGGAAGTGATTGCGATCGCAAAGCTCTATTAGTTGCTTTGGAATCGGCTTTTGAAAAAAATTCTGTGAAAATCGCAAAAATTTTGGGTATCGAAATCTGGCAAAAGTCTGCATAAAAGGGCTCTCCTGGCCAAATGGTTTAACTTTGGCAGGTCCCTGCTGGTCTGTTATGAAACTAGAATATCTTTTGCACATTCTGGAAGTGATTGCGATCGCAAAGCTCTATTAGTTGCTGTGGAATCGACTTTTAAAAATGAGAGGTCGTAAAATTCGTCAAAAAAATTTGGCGACGAAATCGAGCACATGCCTTCATAAAAGGGCTCTCCTGGCCAAATGGTTTAACTTTGGCAGGTCCCTCGTGCTTTATCATGAAAGTAGACTTCGTGGGGCAGATTCTGGAAGTGATTGCGATCGCAAAGCTCTATTAGTTGCTTTGGAATCGGCTTTTGAAAAAAATTCTGTGAAAATCGCAAAAATTTTGGGTATCGAAATCTGGCAAAAGTCTGCATAAAAGGGCTCTCCTGGCCAAATGGTTTAACTTTGGCAGGTCCCTGCTGGTCTGTTATGAAACTAGAATATCTTTTGCACATTCTGGAAGTGATTGCGATCGCAAAGCTCTATTAGTTGCTGTGGAATCGACTTTTAAAAATGAGAGGTCGTAAAATTCGTCAAAAAAATTTGGCGACGAAATCGAGCACATGCCTTCATAAAAGGGCTCTCCTGGCCAAATGGTTTAACTTTGGCAGGTCCCTCGTGCTTTATCATGAAAGTAGACTTCGTGGGGCAGATTCTGGAAGTGATTGCGATCGCAAAGCTCTATTAGTTGCTTTGGAATCGGCTTTTGAAAAAAATTCTGTGAAAATCGCAAAAATTTTGGGTATCGAAATCTGGCAAAAGTCTGCATAAAAGGGCTCTCCTGGCCAAATGGTTTAACTTTGGCAGGTCCCTGCTGGTCTGTTATGAAACTAGAATATCTTTTGCACATTCTGGAAGTGATTGCGATCGCAAAGCTCTATTAGTTGCTGTGGAATCGACTTTTAAAAATGAGAGGTCGTAAAATTCGTCAAAAAAATTTGGCGACGAAATCGAGCACATGCCTTCATAAAAGGGCTCTCCTGGCCAAATGGTTTAACTTTGGCAGGTCCCTCGTGCTTTATCATGAAAGTAGACTTCGTGGGGCAGATTCTGGAAGTGATTGCGATCGCAAAGCTCTATTAGTTGCTTTGGAATCGGCTTTTGAAAAAAATTCTGTGAAAATCGCAAAAATTTTGGGTATCGAAATCTGGCAAAAGTCTGCATAAAAGGGCTCTCCTGGCCAAATGGTTTAACTTTGGCAGGTCCCTGCTGGTCTGTTATGAAACTAGAATATCTTTTGCACATTCTGGAAGTGATTGCGATCGCAAAGCTCTATTAGTTGCTGTGGAATCGACTTTTAAAAATGAGAGGTCGTAAAATTCGTCAAAAAAATTTGGCGACGAAATCGAGCACATGCCTTCATAAAAGGGCTCTCCTGGCCAAATGGTTTAACTTTGGCAGGTCCCTCGTGCTTTATCATGAAAGTAGACTTCGTGGGGCAGATTCTGGAAGTGATTGCGATCGCAAAGCTCTATTAGTTGCTTTGGAATCGGCTTTTGAAAAAAATTCTGTGAAAATCGCAAAAATTTTGGGTATCGAAATCTGGCAAAAGTCTGCATAAAAGGGCTCTCCTGGCCAAATGGTTTAACTTTGGCAGGTCCCTGCTGGTCTGTTATGAAACTAGAATATCTTTTGCACATTCTGGAAGTGATTGCGATCGCAAAGCTCTATTAGTTGCTGTGGAATCGACTTTTAAAAATGAGAGGTCGTAAAATTCGTCAAAAAAATTTGGCGACGAAATCGAGCACATGCCTTCATAAAAGGGCTCTACTCTGGCCAAATGGTTTAACTTTGGCAGGTCCCTCGTGCTTTATCATGAAAGTAGACTTCGTGGGGCAGATTCTGGAAGTGATTGCGATCGCAAAGCTCTATTAGTTGCTTTGGAATCGGCTTTTGAAAAAAATTCTGTGAAAATCGCAAAAATTTTGGGTATCGAAATCTGGCAAAAGTCTGCATAAAAGGGCTCTCCTGGCCAAATGGTTTAACTTTGGCAGGTCCCTGCTGGTCTGTTATGAAACTAGAATATCTTTTGCACATTCTGGAAGTGATTGCGATCGCAAAGCTCTATTAGTTGCTGTGGAATCGACTTTTAAAAATGAGAGGTCGTAAAATTCGTCAAAAAAATTTGGCGACGAAATCGAGCACATGCCTTCATAAAAGGGCTCTGGCCAAATGGTTTAACTTTGGCAGGTCCCTCGTGCTTTATCATGAAAGTAGACTTCGTGGGGCAGATTCTGGAAGTGATTGCGATCGCAAAGCTCTATTAGTTGCTTTGGAATCGGCTTTTGAAAAAAATTCTGTGAAAATCGCAAAAATTTTGGGTATCGAAATCTGGCAAAAGTCTGCATAAAAGGGCTCTCCTGGCCAAATGGTTTAACTTTGGCAGGTCCCTGCTGGTCTGTTATGAAACTAGAATATCTTTTGCACATTCTGGAAGTGATTGCGATCGCAAAGCTCTATTAGTTGCTGTGGAATCGACTTTTAAAAATGAGAGGTCGTAAAATTCGTCAAAAAAATTTGGCGACGAAATCGAGCACATGCCTTCATAAAAGGGCTCTCCTGGCCAAATGGTTTAACTTTGGCAGGTCCCTCGTGCTTTATCATGAAAGTAGACTTCGTGGGGCAGATTCTGGAAGTGATTGCGATCGCAAAGCTCTATTAGTTGCTTTGGAATCGGCTTTTGAAAAAAATTCTGTGAAAATCGCAAAAATTTTGGGTATCGAAATCTGGCAAAAGTCTGCATAAAAGGGCTCTCCTGGCCAAATGGTTTAACTTTGGCAGGTCCCTGCTGGTCTGTTATGAAACTAGAATATCTTTTGCACATTCTGGAAGTGATTGCGATCGCAAAGCTCTATTAGTTGCTGTGGAATCGACTTTTAAAAATGAGAGGTCGTAAAATTCGTCAAAAAAATTTGGCGACGAAATCGAGCACATGCCTTCATAAAAGGGCTCTCCTGGCCAAATGGTTTAACTTTGGCAGGTCCCTCGTGCTTTATCATGAAAGTAGACTTCGTGGGGCAGATTCTGGAAGTGATTGCGATCGCAAAGCTCTATTAGTTGCTTTGGAATCGGCTTTTGAAAAAAATTCTGTGAAAATCGCAAAAATTTTGGGTATCGAAATCTGGCAAAAGTCTGCATAAAAGGGCTCTCCTGGCCAAATGGTTTAACTTTGGCAGGTCCCTGCTGGTCTGTTATGAAACTAGAATATCTTTTGCACATTCTGGAAGTGATTGCGATCGCAAAGCTCTATTAGTTGCTGTGGAATCGACTTTTAAAAATGAGAGGTCGTAAAATTCGTCAAAAAAATTTGGCGACGAAATCGAGCACATGCCTTCATAAAAGGGCTCTCCTGGCCAAATGGTTTAACTTTGGCAGGTCCCTCGTGCTTTATCATGAAAGTAGACTTCGTGGGGCAGATTCTGGAAGTGATTGCGATCGCAAAGCTCTATTAGTTGCTTTGGAATCGGCTTTTGAAAAAAATTCTGTGAAAATCGCAAAAATTTTGGGTATCGAAATCTGGCAAAAGTCTGCATAAAAGGGCTCTCCTGGCCAAATGGTTTAACTTTGGCAGGTCCCTGCTGGTCTGTTATGAAACTAGAATATCTTTTGCACATTCTGGAAGTGATTGCGATCGCAAAGCTCTATTAGTTGCTGTGGAATCGACTTTTAAAAATGAGAGGTCGTAAAATTCGTCAAAAAAATTTGGCGACGAAATCGAGCACATGCCTTCATAAAAGGGCTCTCCTGGCCAAATGGTTTAACTTTGGCAGGTCCCTCGTGCTTTATCATGAAAGTAGACTTCGTGGGGCAGATTCTGGAAGTGATTGCGATCGCAAAGCTCTATTAGTTGCTTTGGAATCGGCTTTTGAAAAAAATTCTGTGAAAATCGCAAAAATTTTGGGTATCGAAATCTGGCAAAAGTCTGCATAAAAGGGCTCTCCTGGCCAAATGGTTTAACTTTGGCAGGTCCCTGCTGGTCTGTTATGAAACTAGAATATCTTTTGCACATTCTGGAAGTGATTGCGATCGCAAAGCTCTATTAGTTGCTGTGGAATCGACTTTTAAAAATGAGAGGTCGTAAAATTCGTCAAAAAAATTTGGCGACGAAATCGAGCACATGCCTTCATAAAAGGGCTCTCCTGGCCAAATGGTTTAACTTTGGCAGGTCCCTCGTGCTTTATCATGAAAGTAGACTTCGTGGGGCAGATTCTGGAAGTGATTGCGATCGCAAAGCTCTATTAGTTGCTTTGGAATCGGCTTTTGAAAAAAATTCTGTGAAAATCGCAAAAATTTTGGGTATCGAAATCTGGCAAAAGTCTGCATAAAAGGGCTCTCCTGGCCAAATGGTTTAACTTTGGCAGGTCCCTGCTGGTCTGTTATGAAACTAGAATATCTTTTGCACATTCTGGAAGTGATTGCGATCGCAAAGCTCTATTAGTTGCTGTGGAATCGACTTTTAAAAATGAGAGGTCGTAAAATTCGTCAAAAAAATTTGGCGACGAAATCGAGCACATGCCTTCATAAAAGGGCTCTCCTGGCCAAATGGTTTAACTTTGGCAGGTCCCTCGTGCTTTATCATGAAAGTAGACTTCGTGGGGCAGATTCTGGAAGTGATTGCGATCGCAAAGCTCTATTAGTTGCTTTGGAATCGGCTTTTGAAAAAAATTCTGTGAAAATCGCAAAAATTTTGGGTATCGAAATCTGGCAAAAGTCTGCATAAAAGGGCTCTCCTGGCCAAATGGTTTAACTTTGGCAGGTCCCTGCTGGTCTGTTATGAAACTAGAATATCTTTTGCACATTCTGGAAGTGATTGCGATCGCAAAGCTCTATTAGTTGCTGTGGAATCGACTTTTAAAAATGAGAGGTCGTAAAATTCGTCAAAAAAATTTGGCGACGAAATCGAGCACATGCCTTCATAAAAGGGCTCTCCTGGCCAAATGGTTTAACTTTGGCAGGTCCCTCGTGCTTTATCATGAAAGTAGACTTCGTGGGGCAGATTCTGGAAGTGATTGCGATCGCAAAGCTCTATTAGTTGCTTTGGAATCGGCTTTTGAAAAAAATTCTGTGAAAATCGCAAAAATTTTGGGTATCGAAATCTGGCAAAAGTCTGCATAAAAGGGCTCTCCTGGCCAAATGGTTTAACTTTGGCAGGTCCCTGCTGGTCTGTTATGAAACTAGAATATCTTTTGCACATTCTGGAAGTGATTGCGATCGCAAAGCTCTATTAGTTGCTGTGGAATCGACTTTTAAAAATGAGAGGTCGTAAAATTCGTCAAAAAAATTTGGCGACGAAATCGAGCACATGCCTTCATAAAAGGGCTCTCCTGGCCAAATGGTTTAACTTTGGCAGGTCCCTCGTGCTTTATCATGAAAGTAGACTTCGTGGGGCAGATTCTGGAAGTGATTGCGATCGCAAAGCTCTATTAGTTGCTTTGGAATCGGCTTTTGAAAAAAATTCTGTGAAAATCGCAAAAATTTTGGGTATCGAAATCTGGCAAAAGTCTGCATAAAAGGGCTCTCCTGGCCAAATGGTTTAACTTTGGCAGGTCCCTGCTGGTCTGTTATGAAACTAGAATATCTTTTGCACATTCTGGAAGTGATTGCGATCGCAAAGCTCTATTAGTTGCTGTGGAATCGACTTTTAAAAATGAGAGGTCGTAAAATTCGTCAAAAAAATTTGGCGACGAAATCGAGCACATGCCTTCATAAAAGGGCTCTCCTGGCCAAATGGTTTAACTTTGGCAGGTCCCTCGTGCTTTATCATGAAAGTAGACTTCGTGGGGCAGATTCTGGAAGTGATTGCGATCGCAAAGCTCTATTAGTTGCTTTGGAATCGGCTTTTGAAAAAAATTCTGTGAAAATCGCAAAAATTTTGGGTATCGAAATCTGGCAAAAGTCTGCATAAAAGGGCTCTCCTGGCCAAATGGTTTAACTTTGGCAGGTCCCTGCTGGTCTGTTATGAAACTAGAATATCTTTTGCACATTCTGGAAGTGATTGCGATCGCAAAGCTCTATTAGTTGCTGTGGAATCGACTTTTAAAAATGAGAGGTCGTAAAATTCGTCAAAAAAATTTGGCGACGAAATCGAGCACATGCCTTCATAAAAGGGCTCTCCTGGCCAAATGGTTTAACTTTGGCAGGTCCCTCGTGCTTTATCATGAAAGTAGACTTCGTGGGGCAGATTCTGGAAGTGATTGCGATCGCAAAGCTCTATTAGTTGCTTTGGAATCGGCTTTTGAAAAAAATTCTGTGAAAATCGCAAAAATTTTGGGTATCGAAATCTGGCAAAAGTCTGCATAAAAGGGCTCTCCTGGCCAAATGGTTTAACTTTGGCAGGTCCCTGCTGGTCTGTTATGAAACTAGAATATCTTTTGCACATTCTGGAAGTGATTGCGATCGCAAAGCTCTATTAGTTGCTGTGGAATCGACTTTTAAAAATGAGAGGTCGTAAAATTCGTCAAAAAAATTTGGCGACGAAATCGAGCACATGCCTTCATAAAAGGGCTCTCCTGGCCAAATGGTTTAACTTTGGCAGGTCCCTCGTGCTTTATCATGAAAGTAGACTTCGTGGGGCAGATTCTGGAAGTGATTGCGATCGCAAAGCTCTATTAGTTGCTTTGGAATCGGCTTTTGAAAAAAATTCTGTGAAAATCGCAAAAATTTTGGGTATCGAAATCTGGCAAAAGTCTGCATAAAAGGGCTCTCCTGGCCAAATGGTTTAACTTTGGCAGGTCCCTGCTGGTCTGTTATGAAACTAGAATATCTTTTGCACATTCTGGAAGTGATTGCGATCGCAAAGCTCTATTAGTTGCTGTGGAATCGACTTTTAAAAATGAGAGGTCGTAAAATTCGTCAAAAAAATTTGGCGACGAAATCGAGCACATGCCTTCATAAAAGGGCTCTCCTGGCCAAATGGTTTAACTTTGGCAGGTCCCTCGTGCTTTATCATGAAAGTAGACTTCGTGGGGCAGATTCTGGAAGTGATTGCGATCGCAAAGCTCTATTAGTTGCTTTGGAATCGGCTTTTGAAAAAAATTCTGTGAAAATCGCAAAAATTTTGGGTATCGAAATCTGGCAAAAGTCTGCATAAAAGGGCTCTCCTGGCCAAATGGTTTAACTTTGGCAGGTCCCTGCTGGTCTGTTATGAAACTAGAATATCTTTTGCACATTCTGGAAGTGATTGCGATCGCAAAGCTCTATTAGTTGCTGTGGAATCGACTTTTAAAAATGAGAGGTCGTAAAATTCGTCAAAAAAATTTGGCGACGAAATCGAGCACATGCCTTCATAAAAGGGCTCTCCTGGCCAAATGGTTTAACTTTGGCAGGTCCCTCGTGCTTTATCATGAAAGTAGACTTCGTGGGGCAGATTCTGGAAGTGATTGCGATCGCAAAGCTCTATTAGTTGCTTTGGAATCGGCTTTTGAAAAAAATTCTGTGAAAATCGCAAAAATTTTGGGTATCGAAATCTGGCAAAAGTCTGCATAAAAGGGCTCTCCTGGCCAAATGGTTTAACTTTGGCAGGTCCCTGCTGGTCTGTTATGAAACTAGAATATCTTTTGCACATTCTGGAAGTGATTGCGATCGCAAAGCTCTATTAGTTGCTGTGGAATCGACTTTTAAAAATGAGAGGTCGTAAAATTCGTCAAAAAAATTTGGCGACGAAATCGAGCACATGCCTTCATAAAAGGGCTCTCCTGGCCAAATGGTTTAACTTTGGCAGGTCCCTCGTGCTTTATCATGAAAGTAGACTTCGTGGGGCAGATTCTGGAAGTGATTGCGATCGCAAAGCTCTATTAGTTGCTTTGGAATCGGCTTTTGAAAAAAATTCTGTGAAAATCGCAAAAATTTTGGGTATCGAAATCTGGCAAAAGTCTGCATAAAAGGGCTCTCCTGGCCAAATGGTTTAACTTTGGCAGGTCCCTGCTGGTCTGTTATGAAACTAGAATATCTTTTGCACATTCTGGAAGTGATTGCGATCGCAAAGCTCTATTAGTTGCTGTGGAATCGACTTTTAAAAATGAGAGGTCGTAAAATTCGTCAAAAAAATTTGGCGACGAAATCGAGCACATGCCTTCATAAAAGGGCTCTCCTGGCCAAATGGTTTAACTTTGGCAGGTCCCTCGTGCTTTATCATGAAAGTAGACTTCGTGGGGCAGATTCTGGAAGTGATTGCGATCGCAAAGCTCTATTAGTTGCTTTGGAATCGGCTTTTGAAAAAAATTCTGTGAAAATCGCAAAAATTTTGGGTATCGAAATCTGGCAAAAGTCTGCATAAAAGGGCTCTCCTGGCCAAATGGTTTAACTTTGGCAGGTCCCTGCTGGTCTGTTATGAAACTAGAATATCTTTTGCACATTCTGGAAGTGATTGCGATCGCAAAGCTCTATTAGTTGCTGTGGAATCGACTTTTAAAAATGAGAGGTCGTAAAATTCGTCAAAAAAATTTGGCGACGAAATCGAGCACATGCCTTCATAAAAGGGCTCTCCTGGCCAAATGGTTTAACTTTGGCAGGTCCCTCGTGCTTTATCATGAAAGTAGACTTCGTGGGGCAGATTCTGGAAGTGATTGCGATCGCAAAGCTCTATTAGTTGCTTTGGAATCGGCTTTTGAAAAAAATTCTGTGAAAATCGCAAAAATTTTGGGTATCGAAATCTGGCAAAAGTCTGCATAAAAGGGCTCTCCTGGCCAAATGGTTTAACTTTGGCAGGTCCCTGCTGGTCTGTTATGAAACTAGAATATCTTTTGCACATTCTGGAAGTGATTGCGATCGCAAAGCTCTATTAGTTGCTGTGGAATCGACTTTTAAAAATGAGAGGTCGTAAAATTCGTCAAAAAAATTTGGCGACGAAATCGAGCACATGCCTTCATAAAAGGGCTCTCCTGGCCAAATGGTTTAACTTTGGCAGGTCCCTCGTGCTTTATCATGAAAGTAGACTTCGTGGGGCAGATTCTGGAAGTGATTGCGATCGCAAAGCTCTATTAGTTGCTTTGGAATCGGCTTTTGAAAAAAATTCTGTGAAAATCGCAAAAATTTTGGGTATCGAAATCTGGCAAAAGTCTGCATAAAAGGGCTCTCCTGGCCAAATGGTTTAACTTTGGCAGGTCCCTGCTGGTCTGTTATGAAACTAGAATATCTTTTGCACATTCTGGAAGTGATTGCGATCGCAAAGCTCTATTAGTTGCTGTGGAATCGACTTTTAAAAATGAGAGGTCGTAAAATTCGTCAAAAAAATTTGGCGACGAAATCGAGCACATGCCTTCATAAAAGGGCTCTCCTGGCCAAATGGTTTAACTTTGGCAGGTCCCTCGTGCTTTATCATGAAAGTAGACTTCGTGGGGCAGATTCTGGAAGTGATTGCGATCGCAAAGCTCTATTAGTTGCTTTGGAATCGGCTTTTGAAAAAAATTCTGTGAAAATCGCAAAAATTTTGGGTATCGAAATCTGGCAAAAGTCTGCATAAAAGGGCTCTCCTGGCCAAATGGTTTAACTTTGGCAGGTCCCTGCTGGTCTGTTATGAAACTAGAATATCTTTTGCACATTCTGGAAGTGATTGCGATCGCAAAGCTCTATTAGTTGCTGTGGAATCGACTTTTAAAAATGAGAGGTCGTAAAATTCGTCAAAAAAATTTGGCGACGAAATCGAGCACATGCCTTCATAAAAGGGCTCTCCTGGCCAAATGGTTTAACTTTGGCAGGTCCCTCGTGCTTTATCATGAAAGTAGACTTCGTGGGGCAGATTCTGGAAGTGATTGCGATCGCAAAGCTCTATTAGTTGCTTTGGAATCGGCTTTTGAAAAAAATTCTGTGAAAATCGCAAAAATTTTGGGTATCGAAATCTGGCAAAAGTCTGCATAAAAGGGCTCTCCTGGCCAAATGGTTTAACTTTGGCAGGTCCCTGCTGGTCTGTTATGAAACTAGAATATCTTTTGCACATTCTGGAAGTGATTGCGATCGCAAAGCTCTATTAGTTGCTGTGGAATCGACTTTTAAAAATGAGAGGTCGTAAAATTCGTCAAAAAAATTTGGCGACGAAATCGAGCACATGCCTTCATAAAAGGGCTCTCCTGGCCAAATGGTTTAACTTTGGCAGGTCCCTCGTGCTTTATCATGAAAGTAGACTTCGTGGGGCAGATTCTGGAAGTGATTGCGATCGCAAAGCTCTATTAGTTGCTTTGGAATCGGCTTTTGAAAAAAATTCTGTGAAAATCGCAAAAATTTTGGGTATCGAAATCTGGCAAAAGTCTGCATAAAAGGGCTCTCCTGGCCAAATGGTTTAACTTTGGCAGGTCCCTGCTGGTCTGTTATGAAACTAGAATATCTTTTGCACATTCTGGAAGTGATTGCGATCGCAAAGCTCTATTAGTTGCTGTGGAATCGACTTTTAAAAATGAGAGGTCGTAAAATTCGTCAAAAAAATTTGGCGACGAAATCGAGCACATGCCTTCATAAAAGGGCTCTCCTGGCCAAATGGTTTAACTTTGGCAGGTCCCTCGTGCTTTATCATGAAAGTAGACTTCGTGGGGCAGATTCTGGAAGTGATTGCGATCGCAAAGCTCTATTAGTTGCTTTGGAATCGGCTTTTGAAAAAAATTCTGTGAAAATCGCAAAAATTTTGGGTATCGAAATCTGGCAAAAGTCTGCATAAAAGGGCTCTCCTGGCCAAATGGTTTAACTTTGGCAGGTCCCTGCTGGTCTGTTATGAAACTAGAATATCTTTTGCACATTCTGGAAGTGATTGCGATCGCAAAGCTCTATTAGTTGCTGTGGAATCGACTTTTAAAAATGAGAGGTCGTAAAATTCGTCAAAAAAATTTGGCGACGAAATCGAGCACATGCCTTCATAAAAGGGCTCTCCTGGCCAAATGGTTTAACTTTGGCAGGTCCCTCGTGCTTTATCATGAAAGTAGACTTCGTGGGGCAGATTCTGGAAGTGATTGCGATCGCAAAGCTCTATTAGTTGCTTTGGAATCGGCTTTTGAAAAAAATTCTGTGAAAATCGCAAAAATTTTGGGTATCGAAATCTGGCAAAAGTCTGCATAAAAGGGCTCTCCTGGCCAAATGGTTTAACTTTGGCAGGTCCCTGCTGGTCTGTTATGAAACTAGAATATCTTTTGCACATTCTGGAAGTGATTGCGATCGCAAAGCTCTATTAGTTGCTGTGGAATCGACTTTTAAAAATGAGAGGTCGTAAAATTCGTCAAAAAAATTTGGCGACGAAATCGAGCACATGCCTTCATAAAAGGGCTCTCCTGGCCAAATGGTTTAACTTTGGCAGGTCCCTCGTGCTTTATCATGAAAGTAGACTTCGTGGGGCAGATTCTGGAAGTGATTGCGATCGCAAAGCTCTATTAGTTGCTTTGGAATCGGCTTTTGAAAAAAATTCTGTGAAAATCGCAAAAATTTTGGGTATCGAAATCTGGCAAAAGTCTGCATAAAAGGGCTCTCCTGGCCAAATGGTTTAACTTTGGCAGGTCCCTGCTGGTCTGTTATGAAACTAGAATATCTTTTGCACATTCTGGAAGTGATTGCGATCGCAAAGCTCTATTAGTTGCTGTGGAATCGACTTTTAAAAATGAGAGGTCGTAAAATTCGTCAAAAAAATTTGGCGACGAAATCGAGCACATGCCTTCATAAAAGGGCTCTCCTGGCCAAATGGTTTAACTTTGGCAGGTCCCTCGTGCTTTATCATGAAAGTAGACTTCGTGGGGCAGATTCTGGAAGTGATTGCGATCGCAAAGCTCTATTAGTTGCTTTGGAATCGGCTTTTGAAAAAAATTCTGTGAAAATCGCAAAAATTTTGGGTATCGAAATCTGGCAAAAGTCTGCATAAAAGGGCTCTCCTGGCCAAATGGTTTAACTTTGGCAGGTCCCTGCTGGTCTGTTATGAAACTAGAATATCTTTTGCACATTCTGGAAGTGATTGCGATCGCAAAGCTCTATTAGTTGCTGTGGAATCGACTTTTAAAAATGAGAGGTCGTAAAATTCGTCAAAAAAATTTGGCGACGAAATCGAGCACATGCCTTCATAAAAGGGCTCTCCTGGCCAAATGGTTTAACTTTGGCAGGTCCCTCGTGCTTTATCATGAAAGTAGACTTCGTGGGGCAGATTCTGGAAGTGATTGCGATCGCAAAGCTCTATTAGTTGCTTTGGAATCGGCTTTTGAAAAAAATTCTGTGAAAATCGCAAAAATTTTGGGTATCGAAATCTGGCAAAAGTCTGCATAAAAGGGCTCTCCTGGCCAAATGGTTTAACTTTGGCAGGTCCCTGCTGGTCTGTTATGAAACTAGAATATCTTTTGCACATTCTGGAAGTGATTGCGATCGCAAAGCTCTATTAGTTGCTGTGGAATCGACTTTTAAAAATGAGAGGTCGTAAAATTCGTCAAAAAAATTTGGCGACGAAATCGAGCACATGCCTTCATAAAAGGGCTCTCCTGGCCAAATGGTTTAACTTTGGCAGGTCCCTCGTGCTTTATCATGAAAGTAGACTTCGTGGGGCAGATTCTGGAAGTGATTGCGATCGCAAAGCTCTATTAGTTGCTTTGGAATCGGCTTTTGAAAAAAATTCTGTGAAAATCGCAAAAATTTTGGGTATCGAAATCTGGCAAAAGTCTGCATAAAAGGGCTCTCCTGGCCAAATGGTTTAACTTTGGCAGGTCCCTGCTGGTCTGTTATGAAACTAGAATATCTTTTGCACATTCTGGAAGTGATTGCGATCGCAAAGCTCTATTAGTTGCTGTGGAATCGACTTTTAAAAATGAGAGGTCGTAAAATTCGTCAAAAAAATTTGGCGACGAAATCGAGCACATGCCTTCATAAAAGGGCTCTCCTGGCCAAATGGTTTAACTTTGGCAGGTCCCTCGTGCTTTATCATGAAAGTAGACTTCGTGGGGCAGATTCTGGAAGTGATTGCGATCGCAAAGCTCTATTAGTTGCTTTGGAATCGGCTTTTGAAAAAAATTCTGTGAAAATCGCAAAAATTTTGGGTATCGAAATCTGGCAAAAGTCTGCATAAAAGGGCTCTCCTGGCCAAATGGTTTAACTTTGGCAGGTCCCTGCTGGTCTGTTATGAAACTAGAATATCTTTTGCACATTCTGGAAGTGATTGCGATCGCAAAGCTCTATTAGTTGCTGTGGAATCGACTTTTAAAAATGAGAGGTCGTAAAATTCGTCAAAAAAATTTGGCGACGAAATCGAGCACATGCCTTCATAAAAGGGCTCTCCTGGCCAAATGGTTTAACTTTGGCAGGTCCCTCGTGCTTTATCATGAAAGTAGACTTCGTGGGGCAGATTCTGGAAGTGATTGCGATCGCAAAGCTCTATTAGTTGCTTTGGAATCGGCTTTTGAAAAAAATTCTGTGAAAATCGCAAAAATTTTGGGTATCGAAATCTGGCAAAAGTCTGCATAAAAGGGCTCTCCTGGCCAAATGGTTTAACTTTGGCAGGTCCCTGCTGGTCTGTTATGAAACTAGAATATCTTTTGCACATTCTGGAAGTGATTGCGATCGCAAAGCTCTATTAGTTGCTGTGGAATCGACTTTTAAAAATGAGAGGTCGTAAAATTCGTCAAAAAAATTTGGCGACGAAATCGAGCACATGCCTTCATAAAAGGGCTCTCCTGGCCAAATGGTTTAACTTTGGCAGGTCCCTCGTGCTTTATCATGAAAGTAGACTTCGTGGGGCAGATTCTGGAAGTGATTGCGATCGCAAAGCTCTATTAGTTGCTTTGGAATCGGCTTTTGAAAAAAATTCTGTGAAAATCGCAAAAATTTTGGGTATCGAAATCTGGCAAAAGTCTGCATAAAAGGGCTCTCCTGGCCAAATGGTTTAACTTTGGCAGGTCCCTGCTGGTCTGTTATGAAACTAGAATATCTTTTGCACATTCTGGAAGTGATTGCGATCGCAAAGCTCTATTAGTTGCTGTGGAATCGACTTTTAAAAATGAGAGGTCGTAAAATTCGTCAAAAAAATTTGGCGACGAAATCGAGCACATGCCTTCATAAAAGGGCTCTCCTGGCCAAATGGTTTAACTTTGGCAGGTCCCTCGTGCTTTATCATGAAAGTAGACTTCGTGGGGCAGATTCTGGAAGTGATTGCGATCGCAAAGCTCTATTAGTTGCTTTGGAATCGGCTTTTGAAAAAAATTCTGTGAAAATCGCAAAAATTTTGGGTATCGAAATCTGGCAAAAGTCTGCATAAAAGGGCTCTCCTGGCCAAATGGTTTAACTTTGGCAGGTCCCTGCTGGTCTGTTATGAAACTAGAATATCTTTTGCACATTCTGGAAGTGATTGCGATCGCAAAGCTCTATTAGTTGCTGTGGAATCGACTTTTAAAAATGAGAGGTCGTAAAATTCGTCAAAAAAATTTGGCGACGAAATCGAGCACATGCCTTCATAAAAGGGCTCTCCTGGCCAAATGGTTTAACTTTGGCAGGTCCCTCGTGCTTTATCATGAAAGTAGACTTCGTGGGGCAGATTCTGGAAGTGATTGCGATCGCAAAGCTCTATTAGTTGCTTTGGAATCGGCTTTTGAAAAAAATTCTGTGAAAATCGCAAAAATTTTGGGTATCGAAATCTGGCAAAAGTCTGCATAAAAGGGCTCTCCTGGCCAAATGGTTTAACTTTGGCAGGTCCCTGCTGGTCTGTTATGAAACTAGAATATCTTTTGCACATTCTGGAAGTGATTGCGATCGCAAAGCTCTATTAGTTGCTGTGGAATCGACTTTTAAAAATGAGAGGTCGTAAAATTCGTCAAAAAAATTTGGCGACGAAATCGAGCACATGCCTTCATAAAAGGGCTCTCCTGGCCAAATGGTTTAACTTTGGCAGGTCCCTCGTGCTTTATCATGAAAGTAGACTTCGTGGGGCAGATTCTGGAAGTGATTGCGATCGCAAAGCTCTATTAGTTGCTTTGGAATCGGCTTTTGAAAAAAATTCTGTGAAAATCGCAAAAATTTTGGGTATCGAAATCTGGCAAAAGTCTGCATAAAAGGGCTCTCCTGGCCAAATGGTTTAACTTTGGCAGGTCCCTGCTGGTCTGTTATGAAACTAGAATATCTTTTGCACATTCTGGAAGTGATTGCGATCGCAAAGCTCTATTAGTTGCTGTGGAATCGACTTTTAAAAATGAGAGGTCGTAAAATTCGTCAAAAAAATTTGGCGACGAAATCGAGCACATGCCTTCATAAAAGGGCTCTCCTGGCCAAATGGTTTAACTTTGGCAGGTCCCTCGTGCTTTATCATGAAAGTAGACTTCGTGGGGCAGATTCTGGAAGTGATTGCGATCGCAAAGCTCTATTAGTTGCTTTGGAATCGGCTTTTGAAAAAAATTCTGTGAAAATCGCAAAAATTTTGGGTATCGAAATCTGGCAAAAGTCTGCATAAAAGGGCTCTCCTGGCCAAATGGTTTAACTTTGGCAGGTCCCTGCTGGTCTGTTATGAAACTAGAATATCTTTTGCACATTCTGGAAGTGATTGCGATCGCAAAGCTCTATTAGTTGCTGTGGAATCGACTTTTAAAAATGAGAGGTCGTAAAATTCGTCAAAAAAATTTGGCGACGAAATCGAGCACATGCCTTCATAAAAGGGCTCTCCTGGCCAAATGGTTTAACTTTGGCAGGTCCCTCGTGCTTTATCATGAAAGTAGACTTCGTGGGGCAGATTCTGGAAGTGATTGCGATCGCAAAGCTCTATTAGTTGCTTTGGAATCGGCTTTTGAAAAAAATTCTGTGAAAATCGCAAAATTTTGGGTATCGAAATCTGGCAAAAGTCTGCATAAAAGGGCTCTCCTGGCCAAATGGTTTAACTTTGGCAGGTCCCTGCTGGTCTGTTATGAAACTAGAATATCTTTTGCACATTCTGGAAGTGATTGCGATCGCAAAGCTCTATTAGTTGCTGTGGAATCGACTTTTAAAAATGAGAGGTCGTAAAATTCGTCAAAAAAATTTGGCGACGAAATC
>CAWVNO010000867.1:47500-119718 GCA_963930645.1 Salticus scenicus | reverse complement strand
AAGATTAATCGTCTATTATGTATATAAAATATCACTCCTCAAAATTATTGGTGAATATTGAATAAGAAAGTCCTTAAATTTGTTAACACTGGATGTAGATTGTCAGTAATAATATTCCTTTAAAAAAAAAATCATAAATAATATTAAACATATAAATGCAAAAGATTGAAACATAGAGACTGATTTTTAATTTTGTATTATGTGCACTCAAGACGTAAATTGTTTTATAAACTAGTTGGCATAGGTGGACTCTGCTCAGTTCCCCATCATATGTATGTTCTCATAAATTTCTTGTACAGGACATATTATATTCATGTTAAGAGAAATGAATTTGACCAAACGCTTGGCACAATGACAGAACGAAATCCTCACCTAATAGGCTACCCACCGTTCACTTCGACATATTTATATTATTCTAATCTATTAATTTATTTTATTGGAATCAATTTCGTAGTTTATTTTTCATGCTAATATTTCCAATGCAACAATCCCAAAAATGCATATTTATATGAAATATCGCAACATTTTGCTATGTTGATAAAATCTTAAATTTCGAATAACTTACGAAATTTTCCCATTAGAATATTTGTAGTCAATCATGTTCATTCATGTATCATAAATGTTATTTTGAAATTGTCTGATATATTTATGATGGACTCAAAATGGACGTTTGTGCTCGATTTTGCCTTATTCTGCCATTTTCAGTAAATCGTAAATTCCAAATAACTTACGATTTTTTTAAATTGGAAAATTCACACTCTATGGTATTTATGTAAGTATCCTACATAATATTTCAAAAGTGGTTTGACATCTTTACGATGAAAATATCCCTCAAGATTTGACGTTTGTGTAAAATTTTGCCCTATTCTATTGTGATAAGAAATTCGTAAGTTTCCAATAACTTACGAAATTTTTATATTGGAAAATTCATAGTCATCAATATTCATGCCAGTGTCCTAAATAATATTTCAAAAGTAGTCTGACATCTTTACGATGAAAATATCTCTCAAAATTGACGTTTATGTGAAATTTCGCCCTATACCACCATGTTAAGAAATTCGTAAATTTCCAATAACTTGCGAAATTTTCAAAGAAGCATATTTATAGTTACTGATGTTCATTCCGGCATCGAAACTGATATTTTAAAACTGGTCTGACAATTTTACAGTAAAAAGTTTCCATTTAATGCACGTTTAAGTGAATTTTTGTCCTATTCTCCCATGTTAAGAAAATCGTAAATTTCTAATAACTTGCAAAGTTTTTAAAATCGAATGTTGCAAATGAATAGGGTTCTTGCCAGTGTCGAAAGTAACATTTTAAAACTGATCTGACCTCTCTGCGACAATTTGTTCTTGCGATATCGTGTACACAGACTAACAAACTAACGAACTAACGGAATAACGGACTAACGGACTAACAGACACCATACAAATTTTGTCATTTTCGGATTCCTCACACCTGAAAACGTGTAGGAAAGTCAAAAAACCGAGGTCGAAAATTTTCACGATTACCTAAGTTCCCCATACCTATAGTATGATGGGGAACTAAAATTACTAAGCTATATAAATAAGGCATATAAATAAGGCATAAAGCATTAAAATTACAAATGTTATGAAATTGAATGCGTGCGTGTGTGTATATATAAAAGAGAGTGGGTAATTTAAACTAACTAAATCTCACGAATACGCATTACTTGTTTTAAAAATTTCCTCATTCAAAATATATATGAAAAATAAATTACATAAAATGATTTCTTCCTTTTCTACTTATACTGAAAAACAGTGTGAAACAAAAAATCACGTACCGTTCTTATAAGACTTTTAATCCATTTAAATTATCATTCCAGAACGGAAACCAGGAAAAACTGAGAAAAAACTTTTTTTCTCTCTCTCCTTCTCTATTTCTTGTTTTTTTTATTTTGACATATCACGCGACACACCATGGCACTGAAATATCAGTACCAGAAAATAGTTGTTCTACTTTCCGAACTGGATGCATATAAAACAAATTCCAAAGTAGCCATTTACGCAGTTCGTGACCGAGCCTACCGAACAGAGTAATAGGAATATCTGAAAGTAGCAATGCGGTTCTAAGCTAATGACAAACATCTCTCACTCCTCGGTAGTCATTCTTTTCCGATGGAATGCAAGTAACTGTAAAAAGAAAAAAATTTAGTTTGATATAAAAAACTCTTGAAAAGTTTTTAGTAATTTGTTTGTTTTCTAAAACTTAAAATAAATATTTTGTACATATTGAAATATATAATACAGGGAGATATATTATATTATCTTTTAATATCTACATTATTTAAATAATATATTATTTGATTTTATTGCGAAAAAAGCAATAAGTGAAGCAGTTTCAAAGAAGCATATATGCTTCTTCATGTATGCATATGTACCCCACTTCACCCTATAGGGTGAAGTGAGGTAAGTGTAACAAAGTTTTGGGATAATTCAACTTTAACCTAATTTTGCTCAGTTGCTATTATACTTACACGTATGAAAATTTTAACTAATTAGCTTTTATAAAAATATGAGCTTTTTATAATTTAACAATGTGACACTTAAATGAAATGAAAATGAGAAAAATTTTGTTTTCAATCCGAAAATAAAATTTTTAATTGTTGGTCTGCGCGTGTGTGTGTCTGTTGTTAGCATAACTCAAAAACAAATATTAGCAAAAAGCCCAAACTCGTTATTCTAAATCTTTATCATATGGGTATGTTACTTCAAAACTTTTATTGAAATCAGGCAAGTTTTTCTGTACAGGGGACATACAAAAATATTCAAATACGCGCGTGTATGGGTGAAATATCGTGTTAATGCATTTTAACATCTTCAGACTGCTTTAAACAAAATCAAACTAGCATATATTTTTGTATGCATAAAACCCTGTTTAACATAGAATTTTATATAAGAACCATTTATCTTTCGTTTACAGAGCTACACACACACACAAAAAAAAAAAAAAAAAAAAAAACTAGTATGATGCGGCCACCACATGACTTTCTTCTATATAGTTTTACACAAAATTTATGCCTAACTAAATACCAAGTTTGGTTAAATTTCGTTCATTGGTTCGTAAGCAATTATCAGAAGAATTTTTTTTTTCGTTAAAAGTAAAAAAAAAAATCGATAACTTTGTTTTAAATTATCACAGACCTACAGTTCAACCATTCGTTTTAAAGGTATTGACGAGATCTTTCGAAAGATGCCCATATTGAAAATTTACTCCCCCCCGGGGGTAAGCGATGCCCCCACATGCACAAAAGATTTTTTCCTAGTTAACTACTACTATTATCAGTGATTCATATTAATTTTACAATCACACGATTAAAATAACTTTCATTATGTACATTTATACGAAATTTTGTCCTATACTACCATGTTAAAAATTTAGAAAAATGCGATCACAGCGCCACCTGTTGAGCGATTGATCCCCAAATCTAATCAGCACCAGTTTATGTCAGGGTCCAACTAAATACCAAGTTTGGTTAAATTTCGTTCATTGGTTTGTGAGATACAGCGTTCACAAAATTCATGATACACACACACACAGACTGACACACAGATAGACAGACAGTTTCTAAAAACAGTCAAATCGTGTTCAGGACATCCCAAAACGTGTAAATCCATCGAAACTGGAGTTCGAAAACTTTCACGAATCCATTACTTTCTCTATATATACATATAGAAGAAAGTAAAAAAGAAGAAGAAAAAAAAAAAAAAAAAAGAAATCTGAATATTAGAACTATAGTTGTGAATGGCTCAAAATTAATTTCAGGTTGCCTTATGATTTGTTTTATTTTATTTTATTTTATTTTATTTTATTTTATTTTATTTTTTCTGTACTGAATTTAAGCACAGTACTTGATTGATTCATACTCAGTTTACAGAAAATATACAGGGCTACTTAAAAAGTACTCGAATAAGTGTTGGTAAGTGGTGTAAGTGGTAATTCTCTGAATAATATATTAAACAGGGTTAATCTAAATCACTCATCGGGTCTGAAAGCACTGTTTATTTACAAATATATGAAGTACAAATACGAGTGATACATTACAAGATAGATACATGCATAGAAAAATAATAATTTCAATCAATTGTTAATATTAAAACACTGAAAATGAAAATTTTGGATCCTTCTTTTTTTTTTTTTTTTTTTTTGAGGGAGGTGATTTCTTTTACTTTCGTGGACAGTTCATTTCCGTGTCTACTGAAATAGGATACGGCAATGTCTTGAGATGCGCAAGCCTGAGAAGACGCCCCGGTTCGTAACATCTTCAATCCAGCGTAAAAGTATTATCTTTCCAAGGGCAATGGATATATTCACACACACACATCCTATGTACGTACAGATGTCGCGAAGAAGCAGCAGAATACATTTTATTTACTTTTGAGTTATGCACAATACATTATACGATATACTTCATGATCACAATTCATTTTATTAATTTTTGAGTTACGCGAGATACAACATAACACAACGCAATCACAATCACAATCCTTTTACTATTTTTGAGTTCTGTGAGATAAAACGTACAGTCGGTCAAACAAAAAACGAAACACCCCCACCTATCTCATTACCTAATTATCGCAGAAACATGCAGTAGGCACCAATCGTCAGGAAATTATGTCTACCTTTTTTGTATGTAGGAAAAAATGACATTGGGGGTCGTCTACATATTAAAAATGGGTCCAACTTTGAAAATTCGAATGTTAACCCACTAATTTGACGACAGAAAACGATTCTAGAGCATCAAAATAGCCTAGATATAAATTTGCACGAAGATATCAACATTGGTTCCTGAGATATTTAAGGTTTTTCTTTAGGGGGATATCTCCAAGTTTATTTTTTTATCATTTAGGTCAGATTCAACGAATTTATTAGAGCTCTCTTCTATTATTCAATGCGTTTCATTCATCTACAAATTTCTAAATACATCAAAAGGAATATAATTTCAATGAGCATGTTAATGTGGAAATTTCGAAATATAAGAAATATTCTGTCCAAAAAAAATAACATAGGAGGGTCTATTAACACCTGTGTGTGTGAAGGGGAGGAGGAGGGGCACCGGCATTCAAAATTGATGTTTTATTATCGCATTTTCAAAAGATTTTAATTGAAATTATATTTCTGTTTTGCTTTTTCGAAAATGATTATAGGGATTTTGATGAAAGTTTGGGGTTAAGTGTTTTCGGGATACTAGACTTACCACCATCTTCAGAAAAATTTGCGTTGGCTGTTAACCCCTTATCGGCCAATGGCAACAAATGAAATAAATTGGGTTTATTCGGAAACTGATATAAGGATTTTGATGAAAGTTTTGCGTAAAGTGCTTTTGAGTATGCTTAAACGTATGGAATTATCCCCATCGTCATAAAAATTCGTTGTCGCTGTTAACCCTTTAAAGGACAAGTGCAACGTATGTCAGAAATCGGCTTTACACGGATATGGACCAAGCAATTTTTATGAAAGTTTGAAGTTAGGGCTTTTTCATGAGAAAAAACAATTGTATTTCATTTTCAGATAAATTGGCGTTTACATTTAACCCTTTACCGGCCAACTGCAATACATAGCAAAAGTTGGGTTTATTCAAAAATGATTCTAGGGATTTTGATGAAAGTTTGGGGTTAAGTGTTTTTGGAATATTAGACTTACCATCATCTTCAGAATTATTTGCGTGGACTGTTAACCCCTTAACGGCCAATTGCAACAAATGAAATAAATTGGGGTTATTCGGAAACTGATATAAGGATTTTGATGAAAATTTTGCGTTAAGTGCTTTTGAGTATGCTTAAACGAATGGATTTATCCCCATCGTCATAAAAATTCGTTGTCGCTGTTAACCCTTTAAAGGATAATTGCAACGTTTTTCAGAAATGGACTTTACACGGAAATGGACGAAGCAAATTTTATGAAAGTTCGATGTTAGGGCTTTTTCGTGAGAAAAAAACAATTGGATTTCATCTTCAGATAAATTAGCGTTTACTGTTAACCCTTTACCGGCCAATTCAATACATAGTAGAAGTTCGGTTTACTCGAAAATGATTCTAGGGATTTTGATGAAAGTTTGGGGTTAAGTGTTTTCGGAATATTAGACTTACTACCACCTTTAGAAAAATTTGCGTTGGATGTTAACCCATTATCGGCCAATGGCAACAAATGAAATTGGGTTTATTCGGAAACTGATGAAAGGATATCATGAAAGTTTTGCGTTAAGTGATTTTGAGGTTGCTTAAACGAATGGAATTATCCCCATCGTCAAAAAAAATTTGCTGTCTATTTAACCCTTTAAAGGCCATTGCAACGTATGTCAAAAATCGGCTTTACACGGATATGGACTAAACGATTTTTATGAAAATTTTAAGTCAGGGCTTTTTCATGAGAAAAAACAATTGTATTTCATCTTCATATAAATTAGCGTTTATAGTTAACCCTTTACCGGCCAATTGCAATACATAGCAGAAGTGGGGTTTACTCCAAAATGATTCTAGGGAATTTGATGAAAGTTTGGGGTTAAGTGTTTTCGGAATATTACACTTACCATCATCTTGAGAATAATTTGCGTTGGCTGTTAACCCCTTATCGGCCAATGGCACTAAATGAAATAAATTGGGTTTATTCGGAAACTGATATAAGGATTTTGTGGAAGTTTTGCATTAAGTGCGTTCGGGGATGCTTAAATGAATAGAATTATCCCCATCATCATAAAAATTCGTTGTCTCTGTTAACCCTTTAAAGGACAATTGCGACGTATGTCAGAAATTGGCTTTACACAGAAATGGACTAAGCGATTTTTATGAAAATTCGATGTTAGGGCTTTTTCATGAGAAAAAAAACAATTGGATTTCATCTTCAGGTAAATTAGCGTTTACAGTTAACCCTTTACCGGCCAATTGCAATACACAGCAGAAGTTGGGTTTACTCGAAAATGATTCTAGGGATTTTGATGAAAGTTTTGGGTTAAGTTTTTTCGGAATATTAGACTTACCACCATCTTTAGAAAAATTTGCGTTGGCTGTTAACCCCTTATCGGCCAATGGCTACAAATGAAATAAATTGGGTTTATTTGGAAACTGATATAAGGATTTTGATGAAAGTTTTGCATTAAGTGCTTTTGGGGATTCTTAGATGAAGAAATTATCCTCACTGTCATAAGTATTCCTTGTCGTTGTTAATCCTTTAAAGGCCAAATGCAACGTATGTTAGAAATTATCTTTATACGAAAATTGAGAAAATGTTTTTTCTGAAAGGTTACAGTTAGAGCTTTTTGATAAGAAAAGACGATTGGATCTCTGCTTCAGACAAATTAGCATTCACAGTTAACCCTTTACTGACCAACTGCAACACATAGCAGAAATTGAGTTTACATGGAAATGGATATTTCGATTTTGATGAATATTTCGGACTAAGTTTTTTCGGGGACTGCTGAAACGAATGGTATTCCCTCATCTTCAGAAAAAAAAAATAACATTCTCAATTAACCCTTTATCGGCCAATTGCAACATATGACAAAAATTGGGTCTACTTGTAAGTAGGTATAAGGATTATTATTAAAATTTGAGGTTGCATAATTGATTAGAATTATTTTATTCTTCAGAAAATTTCTTGTTCTCTGTTAAACCTTTAAAAGCCCATTGCGACGTTTGCCAAAAATACGGTTTACACAAAAATAGACATAGCGAATTTCATAAAAGCTTGGAGTTAGGCCTTTTTGATGAGAAAAAGCTTTTGGAAATATCCTCATATTTAAAAACAATCGCATTCGTTGTTAACTCTTTATCGACACATTACAACATACGGTCGAAATTGAGTATATTCGGAAATGGACTAAAGCGATTTTTATGAAAGTTTGGAGTTACGGCTTTTAGATGAGAAAAAATGATTGGACTTATCCTTATCTTCAGAAAAAATCGCGTTCTCAATTAACATTTTATCGGCCAGTTGCAAATTATAGCAGAAGTTGGGTTTATTTAGAAATTTATATAGGGATTTTGATGATAGTTTGGGGTTAAAAACTTTCTGGGTGCTTAAAGAACTGGACATATCCTTATCTTCAGAAAAAAAATGTTCGCAGTTTACCATATATCGACCAGTTGCATCAAGCTTTAGAAATAGGCTTAATCGGAAATGGATATAGTGATTTCAAATAAAGTTTGTGGTTAGTGTTTTTAGGGATGCAAAAATGTTTGGACTTATTCTCATCTTTTGAAAAAAATGGCGTGATCAGTTAAACCATTATCGACAAATTGCAACATATCGCCCAAATTCGGGTTACTCGGAAACGGATGTATCGAATTTGATGAAAGTTTGGGATTAAGTGTTTTCGGAGGTGCAGAAAGTTTGGATTTATACAGAAAAATTAGCGTTCGCTGTCATAGTATATGGTAAAAAAAGTATTCGGGTTCCAGTTCATGACTTCATTTGTTATTTTGTTTAAATTTAGTACGAGAGAATGTAATCGATTCAAGCAATATTTGTGTGTATCGAAATATTTGGTAAATAATGAGGCAGGTTCAAGTCTATAACTGTATACTTATTGTGTATCTTGTTTTCTTTCTTTTCTTTCTATTTATATATATATATTTTAATACAATTTAATTTAATCAAAGGTAGCTGATATTTGTGCGTGTTGAAGTATTTGGTAAAGAAGGAAGCAGGATCCAGTCCATGATTGAAATTATAGATTATTTTTTTTAATGAAAATGCCTAAATTCAAATAAAAGTAGGTGATATTTTCAAATGCCTAGCTAGTCGTTAATTTAGTTAAATAGCGATTGCAAGTTTTGTACTGGTAACGCTGCCGAAGGCAGCAGGAACAAGGAACAGTTGGCTAAAAGAATTAAAAAATGCATTTCACCGTGTTCTGATTCATTCTCAAAGTTTCAAATCTGTAGCTTTTCAGGAACTTAGTTAAATAAATTTTCTGTCGAATCATATAAACGCTTCCGAAGACAGTAGGGACCTGAAACAGTTGACTAAAAGTGATAAAAAAATGTATTGTCACCGTGTTCTGAGCTATCCTGAAAGTTTCAAATGTCTAGCTAGTCGGGAAGTTAGTTAAAAATCGATTGCAAGATTTGTACTGGACAAACAAACAAACAAGAAGTGAAGTTAATAAAAATAATAACAAGATATAAAGAACTTTTATATACCATGTTTTTAAATTTTCTGTTGAATCATATAAACGCTAATGAGCGTAGCGGGTATCCGGAGCAATTGGAAAAAAGTATTTAAAAAATCCCTTGCTATCGTGTTTTGAGCTATTATAAAAGTTTCAAATGGCTATCTAGCCGGGAAGTTAGTTAAAAGTAGATTGCAAGTTTGTACTGGTAACGCTAACGAAGAGAGCAGGGTCCCGAAGCAATTGGTTAAAAATATTTTTAAAATGCATTTTCACCGTATTCTGAACTATTCTGAAAGTTTCAAATGTCTAGCTACTCGGGAAGATAATTAAATAAATTTTCTGTTGAATCATATAAATGCACCGAATACAGTGGGACCCGAAAGAGTTGGCTAAAAGTATTTAAAAAATGTATTTTCACCGTGTTCTGAACTATTGTGAAAGGTTCAAATGTCGCCAGGAAGTTAGTTAAATAAATTTTCTGTTGAATCATATAAACGCTGCCGAAGGCAGTAGGGACCTGAAACAGTTGACTAAAAGTATTAAAAACATGTATTGTCACCGTGTTTTGAGCTAGCCTGAAAGTTTCAAATGTCTAGCTAGTCGAAAAGTTAGTGAAAAATCGATTGGAAGCTTCGTACTGATAACGCTGCCGAAGGCAGCAGATACCCTAAACAATTGGCTAAAGGTATTTTAAAAAATTCATTTTTACCGTGTTCTGAACTATTCTGAAAGTTTCAAATGTCTAGCTAGTCGGGAAGTTTTGTTAAATAAATTTTCTGTCGAATCATATAAGCGCTGCCGATGGCAGTGGGACCTAAAATAGTTGACTAAAATTATTAGAAAAATGTATTGTCACCGTGTTGTGAGCTGTCCTGAAAATTTCAAATATCTAGCTAGTCGGGAAGTTAGTTAAAAATCGATTGCAAGATTTGTACTGGACAAAAAAAAAAAAAAAAAAAAAAAAAAAAACATACAAATAAACAAACAAACAAACAAGAATCAAAGTTAATAAAAACATGGTAATATGGTAAAATATTACAGGGAGTTCAAGTATTTTTCTCCCTGCTTAATTTTACGCTGTTGCACTTCATATAATTTTAAACCATAAATCGTAATGATAATATAATTTTTTGTCGTGTTCCTGTAAAAATCTATAAAGGCTATCTTTACCTTTTGCATAAATTTTCAGTTTAATAGAATAAGGTGTTTAGATACTATCGCATTTTAAAACGATTGGGCCCATAGACCATAATGACAATTTTTCTTTCTGTCCTTGTAAAAAGGAAAAAAAAAAAAAAAAACTATGCATGCTAGATTTATCAAAATCTATGCACTTTGTGCGAGAGTGATTATTAACATGTATAAAAGTTTTTTAACTCAAACGAATAACGCTTTTAAATGCTATCGCATTTTATTTTATTTGGATCCATAGACAATAATGATAAATAATGTTTTGCTGTGTCCCTGTGAAAAACTATTAATGTTAGATACATCAAAATCTATACACTTTGTGCGACGGACATTTATAACACGCGTATTAGCTCAAAAGAAAATGGTATCTAGACGCTATCGCAGCTTGAAAAACCTGGCCCTATAGGCTATAACGATAAAGAATATTGCTTTTTTGTGCCTGTAAAAAGTACTTTTAAGTGCTAGATTCACCAAAATCAACAGTGATCGTGCTATGGTGCCATACAATAACTTACTATATTTCAACTTATTTGAACAGAGGATATAGGCGCTGTCGTATTCACTCGCACACATACACTCATTCATAATCGAAAACTAGTAAAAATGAATTCAGTGTAATTCAAAAGTATAGAAAGCCCATAATCTCAAAGGTCGGGATTTTTGTCATGATTACAATACTTCCTTTACATACGTAAGTTCGGAAAATAAAAATCTGATCTCTCAGCTATGAAGTTCTGTCCAACTCAAAGAAATAATTTATTCTGTAATAATATTATATTATTTTAATTGGTTAATTTATATTTCCAACACTATTAATAATAGCGACTATATAAATTAGAAATCACAATTCTTCTGAAGAAAATTACGAAAACATTATATAATATAGTAAGGAAAGAGATAAATAAATAAAAAAAAATGTTAAACTACATTTTTAAATCGCATGTCTAATATTATAATACAATTTATTTCAGAATTAAATTCCAATTTATTTCAGCTGAAAAAAAAAAAAAAAAAAAAAAAACATTGTTGAAATAATTAAAAATATATGAAAGTGAATTAAAACTTTTTTTTCTTAATATCGTCTGCAATAAAATTCAAAACTGATTGTTGTGAATGCTACTTGTAAATACAGTTTGTAATCGTTATATGGCCCCCAAACTTGATCTTCGATCGTTTTTCTGGAATATCTCGAGAACTATTTGGCCCAATGAGCTGCAAATTTGCATATGCGTATTTTAATGTGCTAGAAATCGATATCTGTTAGAAAAATTATAGGTCACAATACATAATTTTTTAAAATATTAATTTAATATTTTTTATTCTATAGATAAAAAACATTAAAATCTTAATGAAACTCATAAATATGTTTGGAAAACCTGTTATTAACATCATAAAAAAAACCAGGTAAAAAAAAATAAAAATGTAGGAGATATGAATAAAAATGTGTAAACAGACTTTAACATTAGAAGCTCGAAAGTTTAGACGTGTATAACTCCTAAACTTATACACCATATGACTTCCAAATTTATATCTGGGGATGAAATTGACTGTAGAATCGATATCCGAAATCAAAATTATATGTTACCATTGAAAAAATTAAAGTTTGACACGATTTCAATATGGAGACGACCCCTTAAGCTATTTTTTTCCAATTAGCTTAAAAGAGAACAAAATTCCCTTACGAATGGTACCTTCGGTGCCTTTCTGCAACAATTTACTGATGAGTTAGGTGGGGGTGTTTCGTTTTTTTTTTGACCGACTGTACATTCGTTTTCCTCGATCACAATATCTTTTATTCATTTTTGAGTTATGTGAGATAGACTATATATTTTGTCTTCGCGATCACAATGCAGTTTATCAATTTTTGAGTTATGCGCGATACAACATATATCACAACGCAATCATGGTACTTTTATCTATATTTGAGTTACGCGAGGTACAACGTATGTTTCGTTCTTCGCGATCACAAAACGTTTTATTAATTTTTGAGTTGTCCCAGATACAACATACATTTTGTTCTTCGCAACCCTTAATCTATTTGTGAATTACACGAGATACAATACATAGAAAACATAGAGTGGCACCCTAACTACAATATAAATTTCATACTTGGTGATCACAACTCTCTGAAAGCTCTCTCTCTCTCTCTCTCTCTCTCTCTCCCTTTTTTACTTTCTTCTATATGTAATATAGAAAAAGTATTGGATTCGCGAAAATTTTCGACCTCCGTTTTTTGATGGATTTACATGTTTTGGGATGTCTAGATTACGAATTAATAGTTTTTAGAAAATGTCTGTCTGTCTGTCTGTATCATTTTTTTGTGGACGCTGTATCTCACGAACCAATGAATGAAATTTAACCAAACTTGGTATTTAGTTGCACCCTGACATAAACTGGTGCTAATTAGATTTTGGGATCAATCGCTCAACAGGTGGCGTTGTGATCGCATTTTATGCAAATTTTTAACATGGCAGCATAGGACAAAATTCCGTATAAATGGGCATAAAGAGAGTTATTTTACACTTGTGATTGTAAAATTAATATGAATTATTGATAATAGTAGTAGTTAACTAGGAAAAAAATTTTGTGCATGTGGGGGCATCGGTTCCCTCCCTGGGGGGGAAGTACCCCCCCGGGGAAGTAAATTTTCAAGATGGGTATCTTTCGAAAGGTCTCGTTGGTAATAGTAGTAGTTAACTAGGAAAACATTTTTGTGCATGTGGGGGCATCGGTCCCCCCCCCCCCACCGGGGGGGCAAAGTTTCAAGATGGGTATCTTCCGAAAGGTCTCGTCAATACCTTTAAAACGAATGGTTGAACCGTAAATCTGTGCTAATTTAAACCAAAGTTATCGATTTTTTTTACTTTTAACAAAACAAAACTTAGAAAAAAAATCGCAATTTTTATTTATTTTTTTATTTATTTATTTATTTTTTTTTTTTTTGTAACGAAATTTAACCAAACTTGGTATTTAGTTTGTCCCCGACATTAACTGGTGCTGATTATGTTTGGGGATCAATAGCTCAACAGGTGGCGCTGTGATAGCATTTTATCTAAATTTTTAACATGGCAGCATAGGACAAAAATTCGTATAAATGTGCATAATAAGAGTTGTTTGAAACTTGTGATTGTAAAATTAATATGAATTATTGATAATAGTAGTATGTAACTAGGAAAAAAATTTTCTGCATGGGGGGGGCATCTGCATGGGGGGATAAATTTTCAAGATGGGTATCTTTCGAAAGGTCTCGTCAATACCTTTAAAACGAATGGTTGAACTATAAATCTGTGATAATTTAAAACAAAGTTATCGATTTTTTTAAATATTGTTACTGATTGAATATGTATAGGTAAATATAGAAGAAAGTCTTGTGGTGGCCACAACATACTAGTTTTTTTTTTTTTTTTTTTTTTGTGTGTGTGTGTGTGAGAGAGAGAGAGAGAGAAGTAAAAATAGACAATATTTTAAGAATTATGATTATATATATAAGGCAAATGCACCAGTAGCGGACACTTTCAGGACATTTTCCGGCTATTTTTTGTGAAATTTTCTTAATTTTAGAGACTCAAAAAATAATTAATGTTTCACATCTTTATTAACTCTCTCTTTACAGGAGTGTATTAAGAAAACTGCTAATTGTACCATTTTTATTTGTAAAAATAAAAGATTCCGGAGAACTTAAAATGAGCCAGTAGTGGACACACTAAAACCCAATAGTGGACCCTTTTTTGTTCCAATAGTGGACACATTTGATTAAAATCCGTTGAGTAGATTTTACTAGTGCTACATTAGAGGCAATTTGTGACGGCTTCGGATACACTCGTAAGGATGGTTAGAAAAAATGTCATCACAATTTTGATCCAACACTTTGAGGATATGGGACATCTATGAATTTTTGCTTTAAATTAAGTTGACCAAACGTCCCCATTTCTTGGTGACAATTTCCACTTTTAGCAGTTTGTCTTCAAATGCATAAATCCCCATTGTGGACGACATTTAGGGTTGAAGCTTGGGTGGGTTTTACGTCGCAATGGTGCTGCGCAACGTGCAGTGGGCGACGGTCTGGGACACACCCGAGAGACATGGTCCGGAGACATACCATCATAATTTTTGATCCTCCACGGCGGGGAAGGCAAAGACTTTAAAGTCATCCCTAAGTGTTCTCTGCAGATAAACCATCACATTTTGATTTTATACGGAAGGATCGGCTCCTCTTTTTGCACCACGATGTATTTCACGTGAAATTGATAACTTAAAGGAGCATGACTAATTAACGAGAGCACGATACCGTCAACCTCTCGGACCCTACGTAAAACAATCATGAGAAATATAACTCTCTAAATACCAATGTCCACCATATTACTATCGAAATTAAACATTTGGGGGGTCACAAAATATCTTTGGACTTTCTTAGAGGTGAGTTCCAGACCATCGCCAACTGCCCATAGTGTAGCAATATGGCGACATAAAATCCACTCATCATCAACACTCTAAATATTGACAGCAGTTATGATATTTTAACGTCTTTGTTTCAATGGGAACTGAACTTTACCAACTAGTCCAATATGGAACCCAGAAAGAAATTCGCGAATTAAAAAAAAAAAAAAAAAAAAAAAAAAAAAATGGAAAATTGAAATGTCTCGAGATTATCTCATAATTCAAGTGAATTCCCATTTTGGTCCACCTACTAAATTTTAAAAAGATTGGGAGCCATCCTACCAACAGAAAATTAAAATTTTGATAGCACGCCTCTTTACTACTCCTAGGGGTGAATCCCAGATCGTCGCCAATTGTTGAATGCGTAGCTTTAGTGCGACTTTAAAAACACTCCACTTAACTCTTGATTTGGTAGATTATAGAGCTGTGTCCACTACTGGATCTGACCTTAAAAGTCAAATGAGTCAATAGTGGACAAGGGGTGTTCACTACTGGTCATGATGACATTTTTTGGTGCCAGTAGTGGACACCCATAAAAATACTATACGTTAATATGAGATTTAAAAAACATAACAATAAATTAATTCTGCATACTTATTTTAGTCATATGAATGCAATCGACAAAAGAAATCAGTTAAAAATAAGCAGAGGCAAAGCAAAGAAAATTCCATTTTCTTGTTAAAAACGAAAGGAAAAAACGGCAATATCACAAAAAGTGCATATTTTTTATTTAAATTAATGCTATTCTAAAACCAATGGCTGGAATTACTTATAGTTCTAGACATTAGTAGTAGAAGACTATAACTTCCTTTCTGAACATTACTCGAACCTTTAGAAAGATTAGAAAGCTTATTTTCTGAGTTTATATTTAAAAGTGTCTACTACTGGTACAGTGTCCACTACTGGTGATTTAACCTTATTTATATATATATTTTTTTTTTTTTTCAAACTGTGATAATGTTATTACATTCATAAACACTGTTTGCACCAAATTTGTTTTCTATGGTTATTATAAAATATCTATATATGTATATATATACCAAAATAATAATTCTGGCGAAATAAAAATAAAATATTTTTCTCCAAGATAAGTAAGGTCTTCGCTTAGTTATAATAACCTTTAGAAATACATTAGAGTCTGTAATCTTTTAACGAAATGAAACTTCTAATAAACTCTCATCATGATCTCTTTGTACCTCATTTTCAAACTTTTTCCCTCTCCACTTATTAACTTCATTTTGCAAAAGAAATCAATGCCCTCCGAGGTAAACTAAGAGTGTATAGAAATAGGTTTCAAGATAAAATGTTTTTTTAGTTGTTTAGGTAATTCTAGAAAATATACTTTTTTTTTTCTGTTCTTCGTATCTTTAGAAAATAACGATGCTGATTTTTTTTTTTTTTTTTTTTTTTTTTTTTTTTTTTTTTTTTGAAAAATAAAATAGCTGGTAAAATACTTTTCTAAACATACAAAAGCATGGAAATAGAGAATCGTGATAACGTTTTGAGGTCGACGAAAAATAACGCTGAATATGTAATAAAACATTTAATAATACCTACAAGTTTATAAATCAAAATACAGCCATATATAAAACAAAAATGTGTGCTTTTAATAACTTCTAGTTAAAACTAAGGAAATATATACCAAAAAAATTTTAACATTTACTCACTTAATTCAAGGATAATAATAAGGAAATGTATGTAAGTGTGTGCGAGCGCGCGCGCCCTTAAATCCTCATGATCGAAGTGAAAACTTCTATTCTTTGCTCAGAAAATAGTCAGTTCTCAAGATTTGTCGCATAAATAAGTGTGACGCCAAAACACGTAAAACTATTATGTACGTGAAGTTGGCACCACCACCAAAGGTACAAAACTTAAAATTTATCTTAATTGTTTGTACTTCGTTAGTACCCAATTGTACAAAAAGAATTTTCGTTTGTACCGAAAAAGTTTTTAAACTATAGCTATTTTAATTTGGTGGTGCCAACTTCACGCTGGCACCATCAACATGCGACAAAAATTCAAAATCTATCTCCATTGTTTGTACCTCATTTGTACCCAATTGTACCACTTGAATTTTACTTTGTACGAAAAAAATATTTAAACTATAGCCATTTTAATTTGGTGGTGCCAACTTCACGCTGGCAACACCACAACGAGAAAAAAAACTCAAAATCTATCTCAAGCGTATGTACCTCGTTTGTACCCAATTGTACCATTTGAATCTTCGTTTTTACCAAAAAAAAAAAATTTAAACTATTGCCATTTTAATTTGGTAATGCCAGCGTGAAGTTGACACCACCACAACGGGAAAAAAACTCAAAATCTATCTCAATCGATTGTACCGCGTTTGTACCTATTGTTCCACTTGAATTTTCGTTTGTACCACAAAATTATTTAAAATATAGCCATTTTTATTTAGACATGATTGCAGTCGTTTGAATATGGTAGTGCCAACTTCAATTTGGCGAACAACGAGGGAAAAAACCAAAAACAACTCAAAATCTAATTTAATCATTTGTACCTGGTTCGTACCTAATTGTGCCACAAGAAATTTTGTTTGTAAAAAAAAAAAAAAATAAATAAAATTAGAGCCACTTTAATCAGTACATTATTATAGGGCTTTTAATATGATTGTGCAAACTTTCCGCTGGACCCACAAAACGAGTGAATAAAAAATAAATAACCTCAAAAACTATTTTAATCGTTTGTACGCCGTTAGTACACAATTGTACGATAAGAATTTTCGTATGTACCAAAAGAAATATTTAAGCTATAGCCGTTTTAATTTGGTGGTGCCAACTTCAGGCTGGCATCACCACAACGAGAAAAAATCTCAAAATCTATCTCAATCGTTTATACCTCGTTTGTACCCAATTGTACCATTTGAATCTTCGTTTTTACCAAAAAAATTATTTAAACTATTGCCATTTTAATTTGGTAATGCCAGCGTGAAGTTGACACCACCACAACGGGAAAAAAACTCTAAATCTATCTCAATCGATTGTACCTCGTTTGTACCTATTGTTCCACTTGAATTTTCGTTTGTACCACAAAATTCTTTAAAATAAAGCCATTTTTATTCAGACATTTTTGCAGTCGTTTCAATATGGTAGTGCCAACTTCAAACTGGCGAACAACGGGGGAAAAAACCAAAATCAACTCAAAATCTAATTTAATCATTTGTACCTGGTTCGTACCTAATTGTGCCACAAGAAATTTCGTTTGTAAAAAAAAAAAAAAAAAAAAAAAAAATTAAATTAGAGCCACTTTAATCCGGACATTATTATAGCGCTTTTAATATGGTTGTGCAAACTTTCCGCTGGACCCACAAAACGAGTGAATAAAAAATAAATAGCCTCAAAAACTATTTTAATCGTTTGTACGCCGATAGTACGCAATTGTACGATACGAATTTTCGTATGTACCAAAAGAAATATTTAAACTATAGCCGTTTTAATTTGGTGGTGCCAACTTCAAGCTGGCATCACCACAACGAGAAAAAATCTCAAAATCTATCTCAATCGTTTATACCTCGTTTGCACCCAATTGTACCACTTGAATTTTCGTTTGTACCAAAAAAATATTTAAACTATAGTCATTTGAATTTAGTGGTACACACTTCACGCTGGCACCACACAACAAGAAAAAAACTCAAAATCTATTCCAATCGTTTGTACCTCGTTTGTACCCATTTGTAACACTTGAATCTTCGTTTGTACCAAAAAAATATTTAAGCTATTGCCATTTTAATTTGGTAGTGCCAGCGCGAAGTTGACACCACCACAACGAGAAAGAAACTGAAAATCTATCTCAATCGATTGTATCTCGTTTGTTCCCAATTGTACCATTTGAACTTTCATTTGTACCAAGAAATTATTTATATTATAGTCATTTTAATTCAGACATTATTACAGTCGTTTTAATATGGTAGTGCTAAATTCACGCTGGCGCCCAAGAACGAGGAAAAAAAAAACTCAAAATTTATTTTAATCATTTGTACCTGGTTCGTACCCAATTTTGCCTCAAGAATTTTCGTTTGTACCAAAAAATTATTTAAATTAGAGCCACTTTAATCCGGACATTATTATAGCGCTTTTAATATGGTAGTGCAAACTTTCCGCTGGACCCACACAACGAGGGAATAAAAATTAAATAACGTCAAAAGTTATTTTAATCGTTTATACTCTGTTAGTATCCAATTGTACCACAAGAATATTCGTTTGTGCCGAAAAAAATATTTAAACTACAGCCATTTTTTAATTTGGTGATGCCAACTGACGCTGGCACCACCACAATGAGAAAAAAACTGAAAATCTATCTCAGTCGATTGTATCTCGTTTGTACCGAATTGTACCATTTGAACTTTCGTTTGTACCAAAAAATTAATAAATTACAGCCATTTTTATTCAGAGATTATTACAGTCGTTTCAATATGGTAGTGCCAACATCACTCCGGAACCCAACAACGAGGAAAAAAAAAAACTCAAAATCTATTTTAATCATTTGTACCTGGTACGTACCCAATTGTACCACAAGAATTTTATTTTCTACCAAAAAAAAAAAAAAAATTAAACTATAGCCATTTTAATATGGTGGTGCCAACTTCACGCTGGAAACACTACAACGAGGAAAAACCTCAAAATCTATCTCAATCGTTTGTACCTCGTTTGTAACGAATTGTACCACTTGAATTATCGTTTTTACCAAAAAATATTTAAATTGTAGCCATTTTAATTGAGACATTATTACCATCGTTTTAGTATGGTAGTGCCAACTTCACGCTGGCACCCAACAACGAGTAAAAAGAAAAAAAAAATCGAATTCTCACACAATCGTTTGTACCTCGTTTGTACCCACTTGTATCACTTGCATTTTTATTTGTACCAAAAAAATACTTAAACAACAGCCATTTTAATTTGGTCGTGACTTCATGCTGACACCTCCACCATGAGGAAAAAAATTCAAAATTTATCTTAATCGTTTGTAACTCGTTTGTACCCAATTGTACCACTTCAATTTTCGTTTGTACCAAAAAATTATTTAAACTAAAGCCATTCAACTTTAGTAGTGTCAGTGTGAAGTTGGCACCACTACAAAAAGAAAAAAAACTGAAAATCTATCTCAATCGTTTGTACCTCGTTTGTACCAAATAGTACCACTTGAATTTTCGTTTGTACTAAAAATATGTTTAAGTTATAGCGATTTCAATTCAGACTTTATTACAGTCGTTTTAATATGGTGGTGCCAACTTCACGCTCGGGTGCAACAACGAGGAAAAAAAACAAAAAAATAAAAAAACTCAAAACTTATTTTAATCATTTGTACCTGGTTCGTACCCAATTGTACCACAAGAATTCTCATTTGTAACAAAAAATTATTTAAATTAGAGCCATTTTAATCCAGACATTATAGCACTTTTAATATGGTAGTACAAACTTTCCGAAGGACCCACACAACGAGGGAATAAAAAATAAATAAACACGAAAACTATTTTAATCGTTTGTACTCTGTTAAAACCAAATTGTACCACAAAATTTTCATTTGGACCAAAAATTTTTTTTAAGCTATAGCTATTCAGATTTGGCGGTGCTAACTTCACGCTGGCACTACCATCATCAAAATAAAAACTCAAAATTTATCTTAATCATTTCTACTTCATTAGCTCTCAATTACACCTTAAGAATTTTCGTTTGTACCGAAAAAATATTTAAACTATAGCCATTTTCATTTGGCGGTGCCAACTTCATGCTAGCACCACCACAACTAGAAAACAACTTTAAAGCTATCTCAATCGTTTATAACTCAATTGTAACCAACTGTACCACATGAATTTTCATTTGTACCAAAAAATTATTTAAACTTTGGCCATTTATATTTAGTGGTGCCAACTTCATGCTGGCACCACCACAACGAGAAAAACACTTAAAAGCTATCTGAATCGTTTGTACGAAATTGAACCTCTTGAATTTTCGTTAGTACCCAATTGTACCACAAGAATATTCGTTTGTACCGAAAAAGCATTTAAACTATAGCTATTTTAATTTGGTGGTGCCAACTTCACGCTGGTACCACCACCATGAGAAAAAAATTCAAAATCTATTTTATTTGTTTGTACCTGGTTTGTACCCAGTTGTACCACGTGAATATTAGTTTGTACCAAAAAATACTTAAACTATAGAAATTTTAATTTGGTGGTGCCAACATCACGCTGGCACCACCACAACGAGAAAAAACTGAAAAGCTATCTCAATCGTTTGTACATTGTTTGTACCCAATTGTACCACTTGAATTTTCGTGTGCACCAAAAAATTATTTAAGCTGTAGCCATTCTACTTTGTGTAGTGCCAGCGTCAAGTTAGCACCACCACAACGAGAAAAAAACTCACACTCTATCTCTATCGTTTGTATCTCGTTTGTAACTAATAGTACAACTTGAATTTTCGTTTTTACCAAAAAATTATTTAAACTATAGCCATTCTACTTGACTGTAATTTAAATAATTTTTTAGCACAAACGAAACTTAATGTGGTACAATTGGGTAGAAACGAAGTACAAACGATTGAGATAAATTTTGTGTTTTTTTCTCATTGGGGTGGTACCAACTTCACGCTGGCACTACCAAATTAAAATGGCTATATTTCAAATATTTTTTTGGTACAAATGAAAACTTTGTGGTACAATTTGGTACTAACGGAGTACAAGTGATTAAAATAGTTTTTGTGTTTATTTTTTATCCCCTCGTTGTGAGGTTCCATCGGAAATTTTGTACTACCATATTAAAAGTAATATAATATTGTCCAGATTAAAATGGCTCTATTATAAATAATTATTTGTTACAAACGAAATTTCTTGTGATACAATTGGGTACGAACCAGGTACAAATGATTAAAATAGATTTTGAGTTTTTTTTTTTTTTTTATCTTGTTGTGGACGCGAGCGTGAACAGGGTGGCGATAATCAAGGAAATCATGGAAAAATAAGGGTACTTTATCAATCTGGAAATATCAGGGATAAATCAGGGAATTTTGTAAAAACACCCAAAAATCATGAAAATTTTCATTTTTGCCCAGGAAGCTTGACTGAAAGATGGCCAAACAGGTGTTGTCTTAACCATGATTGCACAGGATTGACTGCTTTCTAGTTGAATCTCACCTACTTAACATTAAAAAATTTATGATAATAATAATAAATATTTATTTTTAGTGCAACAACTTGAGAAATAATATTAAAAGGAGACTTGGCGCTGGATTATTAAAACAAGTAAAAACTACAACGTTAGGAACGTCAAAGAGAAAATAATACTGACTAGGAGGAAAATCATATAATGTTAAATTTGCTTCAGGTAAGATAATTTGTAGGCCTAAATCCATTCATGAGCTCGATTTCTTTAAAGCTTTCTATATTTAGAAAAATCTTTAAAATATTGTAAATTGCCATTTTGCTATACCCTATTTGTCTGATTGATGGAAATTTTACATTCGGTCCACATTTTGTTAATTTTTCTACAGTTTTCAAAATTACTGTTTCTAAAATTCCTATTGGCCACTCTCTCCACCTTCTACGCAATTATGTTCGTTGAACAGAATTCGCCCCCTTCTCTATACATAGGAGCACTTCTCTCTGATTTCATTATGTACTGAAGACGGTACACTAAAGACTACTGAAACAGCTGCCTGCTTTCTAATATTATTTTCTCTTTGGAGTTCCTGTCGTTGTAGTTTTTACTTGTTTTAACTCGAGAAATAATTTTATGCCTTGATATTAATATGTTATGCAATTAAAATAAGTCAAATTTTTATAATTTTGTTAATTTCTCAAGTGAACAAAGAAAAAAAATAGATAAAAAGATTGAGATTTTTTGCCATAGTTTTTTGAATTGCAATGGTTTAGTGAGCATGTTATACAAGGGTGTGGCATACACAAAATTGTAGAATTTATATAATAGGTAATGGAAATCATGGAAATTAGTCAAAATTAGTCATGGAAATCACGGAAAAATCAGTGAACTTTTTTCGGAATTTCTGTAGCCACCCTGGTGAAGTTGGCACCACCATATTAGAACGACTGTAATAATGTCTGAATTGAAAGGGCTATAATTTAAATAATGTTTTGGTACAAGCAAAAATTCAAGTGGTACAATTGGGTACAAACGAGGTACAATCGATTCAGATAGATTTTGAGTTTTTTTTCTCGTTGTGGTGGTGCCAACCTCACGCTCGTACTACAAATTAAAATGGCTATAGTTTAAATACTTTTTTGACACAAACGAAAACTCAAGTGGTACAGTTGGTTACAAACGATTGAGATAGATTTTGAGTTTTTTTCTCGTTGTGGTGGTGCCAGCGTGAAGTTGGTACCGCCAAATTAAAATGGCTACAGTTGAAATACTTTTTCAGTACAAACGAAAATTCTTGTGGTACACTTGGGTACTAAAGAAGTACAAACGATTAAGATAAATTTTGAGTTTTGTACCTTTGGTGGTTGGGGCAACTTCACCTACATCTCGACAAGGATTTATTTAACAAAGCAGTATTAAGTGTACTTTTTTTAGACAGGGATTATTGCTAGTGCTCGGATACTTTTGCTGCGGACTGTAAACCTTCCAAGTACTGACTTTTGTCGGTTTTGCTTGATTAGACAAAGTAAGTTCTCTGTGGGTTAAAGTGTAAGTTAAATATCTTAATGTTGATGACAATTGAAAGATTATATATGGTTCAGGTGAGGGGGCTTAACTTCCAATTCGAGCTAGCAATGGGCAACTGGCGACTGCCTGGGATATATCCCTAGGGAGTGGTTCAGTCGGTAACAAAAGTGTCCGAACACTAGCAAAAATTCCTATGTAAAAAAAAAGTACACTTCATAAGGTTTTATTAAATAAATCCTTATCGAATCATGGTCTTAGTCAGTCTAAGTAAATGATTCGATAAGGATTCATTTAACAAAACTGTATGAAGTGTACTTTTTTTTACATAGGAATTTTCGCTAGTGTTCCGACACTTTTGTTACCGACTGTTCGTCATCACAATTTGTAACCCCCGGGGAAGGAATGTCTCCCTTACTGTGCTAGAAATACTACAAAAATATTATTACCAGACGAATAAACTTTTTTTTTTTTTTTAATGTAACGAAAAAAAAAATTAGCACGAAATACATGGATGAATAGCTTTGTTTAAAATATTCGGATATTAAACCATAGATATAGTAATATATATAGATCTATCATCCCCATGTTAACGTGCAAAGATTTTTGATGCCGAAAAAGTTTTTTGGCATCAGCCATGAGAGAGTATAAAAATCGGAAACAATAATGGAATAGAATGTTGATATATATTGAAAATGCCGAAATACTGCGCGGCTTTTAATTGAACAAATACATTTATGAAAGGAAATGGAATAAGTTTTCATAATCAGGGCCTGATTAAGCTTTGAAGCTAGGGGAAGCTCAGTATCATTTCAGGGGCCCCTTTCATTTCGGAAAATCTTTTTTCCCTGTTACATATCGTAATATAAAAATGCTACAGACCAAAAATTAGTGTGTGTTTATAGTTTTTTTTTTTTTTTTTTTCCCATTCATATATCTGGGTGGTTTCTGCACGCAACATTAAAATCATATAACTTATTAATTAAGAGCCTTCAGATTTTTTATGTTAAAAAAGATTTTTCCAGAAATAGTGAATACCTTATCTTGCTTTAGTCGAACTTTCTCAGTAAAAATTCAATCTCAGTGTTAAAATCTAAAACAAAAAATCCAAGATCCTCTTTTTAGTCATTTTGGGGAGGCCCTCTTAAATTTTAGAGGGGAAGCTTGTGCTTCCCGAGCCTTTTGAGTAATCAGGCCTTGTTCATAAGTAAGTTAAATTTAACTAATTTATGAAAAATATGATTTTTTATAATCAGTTGCTTTGTTATTATTATGGTTTAAATGCTGTTTTGATTTTTAATGGAATACTTTTTTTTTATTTTAATATTTTTTAAGTTTTTATACTAGTAAGTAATATCGAATTTTCAAAATTCATTTAAATTTAGTTAGCAGCGGCAGAGGTAAAGCCCGCTTGTTTTAATATATTATAACTAGTATAGTATTACCATAAGACTTTCTTCTATATATAATCCTATACAAATTATTTATTAAGTTATAATTTATTAAAGATATTTTCCATGATGAATGCAGACGATTTTTTTCTTAAAGCAGTATAATAATAAATGCTGAAAAAAATCATTTTTGTGCAGACATGAAAAGATAAACAGCCGAACCTCGTTAACGTGAATCCTAAGGGGGGGTCAAAAATCAGTTAGTGTTATCAGTAGCTCATGCTGTCAGTAACTAATCGTCATATAACTTAACCCTTATACCGGAACATCGGTCTCTGAGACCGCTAAAGGTTAGGCTTAGCGTAGGGACTTGCGGATGAATATTCCTAGAATAGAGTACCGGCACGTTTGGCGATAAATGTCGAAGACGCCAAGTCTATCTAACTGCAGCACTAGTGCGACGTAAAATACACTCAACCTGTACAGGATGGCATATCTCAGAACAACCCTAGGGATGAGTCCCGGACCGTTGCCAATTGTCCACAGCGTGGCACTAGTACAACATAAAATCTGTTCAAACAAGGAAGCTACCCTTTGGGGATGGAAGAGTGAACAGGGCCCGGAGCCGCTTAGTGTTGACGGTTGTTTGGTTGGTTGGATGGGTTTTACGTCTCACTAGTGCTGCGCAATAGGCAATCCCCTTAATGTTGAAAAAAAAAAAAAACATGTAAAATGTTATGAGACTATTAGGAATCTCAATTTTTGAGCGCTAACAGACACATTACGTAGAAATGTCAATAATTGCAAATTCCTTCTAAAAGTTTTAAGTTTGATTGTTTTTCTTAGTACAGTCGGTACAATCAGTAACAAAAGTGTCCGAACACTAGCAAAAATTCCTATGTGAAAAAAGTACACTTTATACGGTTTTGTTAAATAAATCCTTATCGAATCATGCTCTTACACTGACTAAGAACAGGAATCGACAAGGATTTATTTAACAAAACCGTATGAAGTGTACTTTCTTTACATAGGAATTTTTGCTAGTGTTCGGACACTTTTGTTACCGATAGTAACAAGTCTCCGAACACTAGCAAAAATTCCTATGTAAAAAAAGTACGCTTAATACAGTTTTGCTAAATAAATCCTTGTTAAATAAATCCTGTTCTTAGTGACAAACAGCCAAAAGTGGTGACTGTCCCCAATAAATTGAGACATTCAGTCACTTTAATCCACTCCCTAATCTCAGGACATTTGGTCACCCTAGTTTAAATATCACATGATAGCTACGTAATGAGCAATTGGTGGAAGTCTTGAATCCACCCCTACAAGTGGTTCAGGACGAGGCATGTCATTACCATTGTGTGTACCAGCAAAAGTATCCGAGCACTAGCAATAATCCCTCTCAAAAGAAAAGTACACATAATACTGCTTTGTTAAATAAACCCTGTCGAGTCATGTTCTTAGTCAGTCTAACAACATGATTCGACAAGGATTTATTTAACAAAACAGTGTTAAGTGTAATTTTTTGGCATCAAAATTACTGGCTAGTGCTCGGATACTTTTGCTGCCGGTTGTACAAGAAAGCTGAGCATTCACTTAGACACACGAATGTACTCTTTGCACGCATGAAAAAAAAATGACTGAGTACCCCACATTGAGCAGATATACTAGTAGAGTACGGATTCCCTATATTGTTTATGGAGAAAAATTCCCGTAACATTACTACGGTTTTTGCGCCTTGTTTTGGTAATAATTGCTGTCTTGGCAACTGGTTCTTCGGATTTTGCAAGTTTTAAATGGTTTGTTCCTCTTACCACCAAAACTCCAAACAAAATTCAAACGGAACAGCTTTCAAACAATAACAAGGATTAGGTTACTTGCTTTCCATTTCAGCTAGTGTAGGTTTTGGTATATGTTTAATTTACACCCAATCGAAATATAAAACAGCGATAAGAAAGGTGGAGGGAACTTGCCTTGGTGGAATTTTCATGTCGGTTTGGTGGATGATTTGACTGAATGGGGAAGATCTGATATTGGAAAGCAAAAAGGTTACTAATCCGGGGTCTACTCTAATATCTTGTCGATGGTACCACTTGTGAATGCATCTCAAACTCCACGAAATTCAATAACTCAATAGTCGAAACAGGGTGACAAAATTTCTTCGAATTCGAGCGCAGACTCGTTTCCTGCAGTTCGAAAAATAATAAGAATTTTTTTATTTATAACTTTTTATTAGTGTGCTTATTTAGAATTCAAAAATCAACGCCGTAATTACACTCTTTTAATAATTTTAATGCTTCGTATTTATAAAAGTACTCTAAACTGGTCACTATAATCATATTCAAAAAGAATAATTTCAGAAACCAGATGATTCAATCATATATTATACCAAATTATAGCTCTGGGGGTCATCTAAGCGGGGGCGGATCAAAATTATGATGGCATATCTCCGGACCAACCTTAGGGTGCGTCCCAGATTGTCGCCAATTACCCATTGCGCAGTACTAATGCGGCATTAAATCCAATCAATCATATGATACCCTGTCGTCCCTATAATACGTCAGGATTGAGAAAGTAAAGTTATGGCTGCAAGAATTCACAATTTATCGCCACGAAATTTCGCTAAATACATTCAGTACCTTTTTCTAAAAATAGCGGTCTGTGAGACCGATGTTCCCGATAAGTACGATGAAAACATGTTCCGGGCAAAGGGTTAAGTAATCTTCATTTTGACGGGGATTGTGGTAACAGTTCATGTTAAAAGTAATTCACGTTAGCAGTGTTCACGTTAACGAGGTTTGACTGTATATATATATATTTATTTATTTATTTATTTAACATTAAAAATAAAAGAAATCGGAAGCTTCGTTTTAAATTAATACAGATCTATGGTTCAACCATTCGTTTTAGAAATATTTAGGAGTTTTTTATAATATATCCACATTGAAAATTTATACAGGCCCCGGGGGAAGGGCACTTCCCTCCCAGGAGGAAAACAATGCTCCTACATGCACACATTTTTTTTTCAAGTTTATTACTACTATTATCAATAATCCATATAAATTTTACATTCATGCTTTAAAAATAACTCACATTATGTACATTTATATGAAATTTTGTCCTATACTGCCATGTTAAGTACTTAGGGAAAAAAAATAGGAATGCAGCACCACCTGTTGAGCGATTGATTCCCAAATCTAATCAGCACCAGTTTAGATCAAGGTCCAACCGAATACAAGTTTGGTCGAATTTCGTTCATAATAGGGGGCTATAATTCGAAATTGCTAGAACTGCATTTTTAGTTGTGTTAAGCGTTTCTTACAGTTTCGAACAAGGTTTAAGAAAATATTATGACATTAATTAGTTTTTCTGCCTGACTGCTTGACCACCTGTCCGCGCTCCATTTCCGAGTAAACCCAATTTCTGCTATATGTTGTGACTGGCCCTTAAAGGGTTAACGCAAATTTTCGTGAAGATGAAGATATGTCCAATGGTTTTAGCTCTCTAAAAAAACACTTAACCCCAAAATTTAATCAAAATCATTACATATATTTCCGAGTAAACCTAATTTGTATTATATGTTGCGATTGGCAGTTAAAGGGTTAAAGCAAAATTTCCTGAAGATGAGACTATGTGCAATTGTTTTAGCTCTTAAAAAAAAAATAATAATAATAATAATAATCAAACTCGTCACATTCACTTCCGAGTAAACCCATTTCATGCTATAAATTGTGACTGGCTGTTAAAGGGTTAACGCGATTTTTCCTAAGATGACGATATGTCCATTCGTTTTATCTCTCTAAAGAACACTTAACCCCAAACTTTTATAAAAATCGTTATCCGAGTAAACCTAATTTCTATTATATGTTGCGACTGGCCGTTAAAGAGTTAACGCGAATTTTACTGAAGATGAGGATATGTCCATTCGTTTTAGCTCTCTAAAGAACACTTAATCCCAAACTTTTATAAAAATCGTTATATCCATTTCCGAGTAAACCTAATTTCTATTATATGTTGCGACTGGCCGTTAAAGGGTTAACGCGAATTTTACTGAAGATAAGGATATGTCCATTCATTTTAGCTCTCTAAAGAACACTTAACCCCAAACTTTTATAAAAATCGATATATCCGTTTTCGAGTAAATCCAATTTTTATTATATGTTGCGATTGTCAGTTAAAGGGTTAACTCAAATTTTTCTGAAGATGAGGATATGTCCAAACGTTTTAGTTCTGTAAAAAAAAAAAAAAAAAAAAAAAAAGACACTTAATTTTAAACTTTAATCAAAATCGTTATATCCATTTCTGAGTAAACTCAATTTCTACTACATGTTGCGATTGGCTGTTAAAGGGTTAACACTAATTTTCTTGAAGCTAAGGATGTTCCAATTGTTTTAGGTCTCTAAAGATCACTTATCCCAGTTCCCAGAATTTTATTAATATCGTTATAACCATTTCCGAGTAAACATAAATTTCTACTTTATATTGCGATTTGCAGTTAAAGGGTTAACTCGAATTTCTCAAACGATAAGGCTAAGTCCAATCGTTTTTTCGACCTAAAAAATTAATAAACAGACAGAAATAGTAGATGGAAACGATAAATTTCTTTAAATGTCGTTATTCCATACAAACAAAAAAAAAAAAAAAAAAAAAAAAAAAAGAAGAAGAAGAAAAGAGAAAAAGAAAAATGCGTATCTGGAGTTTTTTCATTCATCTTCAGTACATAAATTATTCATAAATTTTATTTGCTAAATTATCTGTGTGTATTCCCGTGTATATTCACTGGGGGAAAGACATCCATAAGAGAGTAAAATGGCCGTCTTCTCCCGAGTAAAAAAGGCATCACTTTTTCGCCCTCACTGATCAATCTGTCTTATTACTATATCTATGTATTAAACTTTGAGAGTATGGATAAAAAATTTGTTTAAACAATTAGAAAACGGAATTTGTCACATGAATAACTATCGTCCCTTTTTTCTTTTTAAATCAAAGAATTTCTTCTTTTCGTATATTTACGAATTGCCTATATCGTACCACTAGTGTGACGTAAAACCCACTCAACTCAACCCAAAAGCTTTAAGCAATTTAAAATAAATAATTAATTTTGGCACACATCCAAATCGCTTTTCACAAATGAGAAATTTTATAATAAATTAGTTGATGGTATTACGGTTGAACCTTGCACACAAATCAGGCAAACTGACCAATAAGAAGAAAGTATTTTAGAGAGAGAGAGAGAACGTATTTCGAAAATGACGTCAAATTCAGTTTTTATTAAGTTATCGCATCTTTACTTGAATCTCAAACTTTTAAAGAAATTGATTTAAAACATAAGTTTTAAATTTATTTGTCAATTTAATGCAACTTAACGAATAGCAACAACATGAAATTTTTTCATCAACACGTTTTTGGCGGGGAAAAGTAAATAAATGATAAATTTAACATGCTTTTCTTCGTTTAAGTGTTACAAAAAAATGAAAGACACTTTTTTTAATGAACGTAATTTCGAGTAACATTGATCTACTGGACTAATTTAAATTTGTGATAATGATTTTTTTTTTCTGTTTTATTGACTTTTTAACCAATGTATATGTTTACATGTGAAACTAATTGCATGATGATCTGCGAAAATTAAGGACGGATAGGTAAGAAACTTGAACATGTATGAATGCTTCAAATATGCCTTTATTCTATAGATTGCAAGGTAAGTCTGTTTTATTATTATTGTATATGGTGTATTAACAATTATTTTTAAGATTATTAATATTTAACGTTATAAAATTGATTTAAAATTTTGATGTTGAGATAAAAACTACCAGTAAATGTTATACGTAAACGAAAATCGCATTTAAACAAGGACAGTATGGCTGTATTCAGTGGTGGGGTTGTTTGATATATTTTGATGAAAATTAATGTTTTGCTTATAGAAGTTCAAGACAGTAAATATTTTTCTCTACTATGAGGAATTTTATTCACATTTTAGCATTATTATTATTTTTTTTTTAATAATTTGTGACAAAAATGCTGAGTAAATTTCAAAATATTAGGCATATGTGTTGATTTTTAAAATTGTGTTTATACTTACTAAATAACTATTGTATGAAGCTTGTGTAAGCAGCTTTTTATTTTTCTGTAAAAGCTATAAATACAGTAACCGCCGCTTTATAAATTCACTGGTTAATAAAATCAGCCACTTAATCAGATCATATTGCCAGGAACGGAATCAAATCAATACAAACCAATTTTAAAACCGCTGCTTAATAAAATCAACATCGCCGGTTAATAAGCTCAAAAAAATCTCTTCAGCAGCAAAAAATGCCATTTATGCACGCTAAGCAAATTTTTATTTACACTGTGACTTTTTATTTTTGAAATAAAAAAGAAAAGAAAATTCAGCAATCTGTCTGTTATCAATCTTCGTTGAAAACTTTACATTTACAGCATACTTTGTAAATTAAACACGCCCCATCACTTGCTTTAGTAACAATTTCAAGGAATGTATTCTTCAAAGCGCAGTAATAAGTTACAAATTTGATTTGGTTCGCATCTGCTATATATATTTTTAAATTGTTAATTATTAAAAAAGAATTTCTTGTTTTTATTCTGAGATAACTAAGAAGCAAAAGTTTTAAACGGAAAGATTTTAAAGAAAAGTGCGAACTTGTGGTGAAAAAGTATTGATGATTTTTTCAAAGAAAAGTATATATATTAGGAATTTGGGATGTGTTTAATTTAATTATTTTGTAGTAGCAATTAGTTATCTGACAAAAGTTAATATTGTTTATTAATTCCATTATACATTTCTTTTCAAATTCCGAAAAGTAATAGCTTTTTCTTGAATGCATCATCGTTCGCCGCATATAAAAATCAGCCGCTTTATAAAATCACTTTGGCTAAGAACGAATGTGATTTTAATAAGCGGCGGGCACTGTATATGAAATCCCTGAAAATATACACAGTGCTTAAAAAACTTTTTGTAGAGTTATAGATGAACTCCATGAAATTTGTGTATTAATTCTAAACTATATATATATATATATATGCTGATATATTGGTTTATCATGGGGTTTTAAAAGCTGAAATTAAGATAGTGTATACTTTACTGTAAAATGAATACGAATACTTTGAAAAAAAAATAATAAAATACTAGCTCATTTTAGTATACTATTTTTACAGTTTCGCAAAAAAAAATTAGGGCCATGCTTGGTATACTGAATTTAATTTTGGCGAGAATGTCCCAAATCATGTTCACTTTTGCAGTGTGTCGATTTCACGGGAAATATAATAACAGACGTCGGTATAACGGCGGCAAATTTGCGGTTTATTTTTTAAATATCCGAAATTAGTTTTTTTTTTTTTTTTCAAATGTTTTTACATTTACTGTTTTTTTTTTTTTTTAAATATCGAAGTACATTTCTACTTGTGTAAAAAAAAAAAAAAAAAATCAGCCTTATACTCCATTTTATTTAAAATGAATTTTCATGGTTGATGAATTATTAAATAAAAATTCCTAAACATTTCTATAGTGTTAGTATCGATGAATTATATTAATATTACATAATTTTTTTTATGGAGAAATGTTTTACTATAACTGAAACTAAACATTTTTGTTACAACTTGCCTTTTTAATATTTGCTAAAAAATTTTTTTTAATCTTTTGTTTATTTGTTTGCGCTCTTAACTTGCGTGCGCGTGCTCAGATTGCTGCGAGGTCAATATGTATGTTACTGAGATTCACTACAGAATATACCCTACTGGATATAGTAGCGTTTGTGTTTCGTTTACAGGGGCATACAAAAGGAATGACACAGGACTGACTTTAGGTGGAATATTTTGAAATACATTTTAGCTATATTGTACTAACTCAAGCATAAAAGATTTAAGATATATTACTGAAGTGAACATAACATGTTCCATACGGAAAATAATTATTATAAAGTAGTATTCCTTATTTAGAGGGCCACATTAAAGAATTCTGATACATTAGTTTATGAGCGATGATGATTGAAAGAGTAAATGTATTTTTAATTAAATTTTTAATTCACTGTATCATGTGTATATAATTCATGAATTGAATGTGGGGCTGCATAAAATAATTAAAATTCGTAAAGTTTTGTTGGAATTTCATTTTGAATCAAGTTTTGTATAATTTCATAGTATTTTTGTATGCCATACAAAATTATATACATGGACTTAGAAAAAATCAATAACAAATATTTTTAGGAATAAATCAATATATTTTTATTATTTTATTTTATCAATATATGTGAATAAATATGTATGTCTAATAGAAATCGTACAGTTTTCATAACTACAGTTATTGTGAATTGGATTAGTTTTTTTTTTTTTCCAAAATTATATTACCTAAAGAAAGTATTGTAATCCTGAAGAAAAAAAGTAAGGTTTTGGTGAACGTATATGTCTTGAGGTCTTTTGAATTTCTGCTATTATTACTTTATTTGCGTATGCGTGTGAGCGAACGCAATAATGTTTAAAAACTTCTTTCGATTGAGCTCAAATTGGGTGAATATGTTATAGGTCTCCGACGTACGATCTGTATAGATTTTAATGAGTGTAGGATTTATGGTTTTTTTGCAAAGACACAAAGAAAAATTCTTTGCGTTAAGACCTGTGGATTCAAATTTTTGAATGCAATAGCTTCTTTCTAATCGCCTTAATAATTTCATCTAAAAGTTAACGGATATGTCGTAAGTCAAGGTATGTCATAAAGCTTTGCTAATGTACGATCATTAAAGGAAATGATATGTATTACTTCATGCATCTCTGTGTGTGCTCTTTTACAAAGAAATATGAAATCGCGTCCTATTGGGGCCTAATTCATTGCATTATTTAAAAAGAGACTAAAAATGTTTTACTGCAGAAGGGTCATTACTGAAATTTGTTTGATTAAAATTTATACTCTTACAGACATGCACAAAAGGATGCGGATCTATTTTACAAATATTCAAATTTGAGGAGAAATTTTTAATATCTATTATGTTTTTCACTTTTAATTATTTATTGAATTCAGATTAATTTAAATGCTTGATAACTACTAAATAGTGTAAAAATCCAATGTATTCGCGGCCCACCAGTGGTTGAGCGGTTCTGTGCTCAAAGCTGGTAGACGAGAGGTGCCGGGTTCGATCCCAGGTCACGCTCGTTGGCTTAACCGTTCGGAGTTTTCCGTGGTTTTCTCCGAATCTTGCGTAAATACAGGCTAGGACCCCTTAGAAAGACCTCCTCGGAAAGCACTGCCCCTCAGGCCTAGGACCCAAATGTAGTCAATCGGCCTTATTCCCAAACATGAACATTGGTTGTACGAAATTTTTGAATTTCTATATTTATTATTTAAACGCTTACCTATATATTAATCCTTTATCTACTGCATTATGATACAGACAAAAATTATGTTTGAAACATATATTTTTGTTACTAAAGTGCATTATTTAAAGATATATATGTTAAAAATTATGCATATCACCTCATCATAATAATTAATGAGAATTTTGTGAGGTCGTACTTTAGTGTACCACTGGTACATAGAGGTCGAAAAAATTACTTTGACGTGAAAAAAGTGTAGGGAAATATTTACTCTTTATGTTCCTCATATTTTTTCTAAGATTAGTGGGATATTCTTGAAATAATATAGGAATTAATTATAACACACATGGAGATCGTGAAAGATATCCAGCAAAAACAGCAAGTGCACTCCATAAAATACCTTATGGAAAATGGCTATATGTATCGTATAATGATTTGTCGTGAGATTAAAAGCAGATACATATGTTCCCTTCTTATAAATATCTTTGATATTTCTTCTATAAATTCGATTTTATACTCTTTTTAAGGTAATGGTACTTTAAAGTACCGTCAGTAGATAAAGGGTTTAATACGCGATTTAAAATTTGTCGTGTGTTATTAGTCTATTTTTGACAAGAGGCGGGGCTTAAAAGTAGTATCATTCAAAAGGTATTATTAATGTGTGATGCCGGAAAAAAATATATATTTGCTTATGATTTCAAAAAGACTTTCAAAATACCTATATTTTTTATACACTTTTTCATATTAAACTTGTAATCTTTTGTATTTAAACTTTCTATAGAAGAAGAAGAAAGTTTTTAAAACTGCCCCTACAATTATTTTTATTATTATTTAATTCAATACAATATATCGTGATTTAGCTCATTTTCTGTGTTTAATTTTTTAAAATCTTAGACATAATTGCCGTATTTGAAAATTACTGTCAGCTTTATTTGAAATGCTATTTTATCATTTGTGTTTTGGCAACAGATATCGGTATATTTTATATTTTAGTTTGCCTGGCAAAAGAAGTGAGTATAATTTTAATTTTTTTAAACAGTTGACATATTGTTACGATATAAACAGCGTTCTTTACTATTGATGAAATGCCTAGAAGAATTTTGATCGTTCAGATTGAAAGCAAATGAAGTTTTCACAAAATGCCGTACTCATAAATTAAGATGCTGGTATTCCCTCCCCACCCACCCCCCCTTTTTTTTTAAGAACATTGTTTCGAGGATTTTTTTTGAATTTCTACATTATTTAAATGCTTTAAAAAAAAAAAAATAGTAGAGTTTTAACCACTGGGAGATAACTAGTCTTTATTTAACGCTGTTCAAACTAAGTTGAAAAGAGTGACAAAGTTCACTTATCTGTCCGCGATCAAAAATATTACAAAAATATTTTTAAATGCCTTTAAACTGATGTGTTCATCAGTTTTATAATTTTTTTGCAGTTGAAAACTGGGAAAAACTGTACAAAATAATACTTTATGCACAGGCACACTCAAAAATATTGACACATAACGGTCTAACGAGAGGTATTTCTTTAATATTTTGATATTCTTTAACCCCATTTCTTGCGACCATGGGAACCCCTGCGCAATTGCTGACTCAACGCAGGGGTCCCCTTGGGGTAAACTATTTAACATCCCCTTGTTAAAATAGGGGTGATAGCCTTTTCGTTGAGAGAAAATAAGCGGTAAGAGAACACGGAATGACTAGATGTTTGCCAAATCCCAATCTTTCGGTCCTCATTGCTAGCATTAGGAAACATGGTTACGCTGTATCTTTATTCTGCATAAAACATGAAGAAATTAATAAATTATTTAGATGCACAAAAGATTGTTTTCTGCAGCATGCGTTTGTAACTGGTTTATACCGGCAAACAAAATATATTCCGGATATACATTAGGATATTAATGGAAATTGCTCTGACGTCATTTTAAAATAATTTCAAGATAAAAAGAACTTTTTATATACCACGTTTTTAAATTTTCTGTTGAATTATTTAAACTTAACAACTCTTTGTATTAATAAATACTTAAAAAAAATTTTTTTTTTTATCCTATCAAGTTGAAAGAAAATAATCAAATGCGTAATAAAGAGAGCAATTATAAGAAATTTTCAAACATTTATAAATTGAATAAAAGTATTAAAAGAATGCATTGTCATCGTGTTCGGAGCTATTTTAAAAGTTTCAAATGTCTAGCTAATTGGGAAGTTCGTTAAAAATAGATTGCAAGATTTGTACTGAACAAACAAGAAAGCGAGTTAATAAAAACATGGTAAAATGTTGTGTTTTCAGCTATCAAACAAGGTTGAAAAGAGTTTGATTTTAGTTCGGCTATTTATCTGTCTATGTGTATTTGCGCTCTCATTTTTGTTAAGTACTTGTAATTTCAGACTGTCTTCTTGAAACTTGTTAATCTGGGTTTACTTTATAGTAAAATGATTACCGTAAAAAAATTGTACATACTGCATAAATTGATTCTACCTCTTTTTTGAATTTATAAACAAACTGAGCATATATTTTTGTAATAACTAATTTGAAAGCACAAGTTTTATAACGAATAGAATTTTTAGTTATTCAGGATAAGAATCATGTTTTTTTTTTTTTTTTTTTTTTTTGGCAAGTATACTTTATTGGGTGACTTGGGGCTATTATGGCAATGGGCTATAATTTCTATGTATTTTAGTCTTATAGCTAAATTGTATAGAATGTCTTATTTTAGCATAACATCTTCACAACGCAAGCATAATTACAAATAAAACATTGAATTTAGAAGGTGTTATAAGCAATAAAAAAAAAAAGAGTTTCATTACATATTGCTTTGCATTAATTTTTTAATTAAGGAATTTTTTTTAAACAAATTTTTAATTGATGTAGGTGTTTTTACTATGATCTAAAGCCCAATAAAAAAATTAATAAAATTAGTTATTACAATAATTGATCTGAATTACCAAGAGTGCTATAATTGTCCCATTTTATTATGCTCTGGGGCATTTATGGCAGATAAACTGGGGCAATTATGGCAGCGTTCTCTTTTTCAAGAATATAAAAACTGAAGAATAAATTGTATCAAAATAATGCTTGTTGAGATCCAGTTTGAGGTCAGCTTAATTTATGCCTTTGTAAACACTTATAATAAAAGGGTGGGGGTAAAATAGGTAGTTAAAAACATTGCTTGATTTCATAAATTTTTGGTTGTATTTATTTTATTTTATTTTTTTGGCCCTCTTACCCTAAAGGGACATGGGTCATTTATAATAAAACAAAGTGAAGACGCAGGGAAAATGTACAAATTTGTTTCTAAGTACAGAGATGAACTTTCCCCAGTCTCAGATTTTGATTAAGAATTCGCTAGTTTTGTTGTGGCTTGAAGTGTCTTAGTTCATCTGACTCTATAAACTATTTACATTTTCCAAAGTATGTAGAGATTGTACCTAAATGTTTCAAATAAATTGTGATTGAAGAATTTTTAAGCTTAGTTGTGAGTTTTTATTAAATTATTATCTGGTTGAGTAGAATAATTTTTTTTTTTGTTAACAGTTGCTTATACTGTCTGGCGTTTTTATTCATAACTTTCTTATAAATAAAGCTAGAAAACATTTTAAAACATTTGTTTAAACAGTTAAAAGAAGCTTGTACCATGATTGCTATAAGATCAGCACGATATAAATACAGGAGAAACTACGTGACTTTGCTATAATTGGCCCAGGGTTGAGACAACTTTGGCAGTTGGGTGTTCAAAAAAATATTCTCTAACTCCTCCTACAGGAGTTAGAGATTTTCTTCTTAATTCATACAAATAATAAAGAAATAACATAGAATTGCTATGGTATTTGTCAAAATGAAAAAAATGTATAATATTTTTTAATATTCTATTACTTACAAACTTTGAATAAACACCATAAAATGCAATAAACTCGCAACAGTTGTTTCGGGTCGAAAAAACACACGACCCTTCATCAGGCGAATAAAGTAAGCACGAGTGCTGCAGTCAAAGCGGCAACTTGCGAGTTTATTGCATTTTATGGTGTTTATTCAAAGTTTGTAAGTAATAATTTTTACAACGCCAGTTTTGTGGTGCTTTTTTTTATTAATTTTTTTAATATAAGCAGATAAAGTAAAGATTTACGTTTACCTGCCATAATTGCCCAACTTCACCGCATAATTTACTAAAACAAATAAAACCCTTATCACATCTTCTGTATAGTATATAAATTCAAAAACTTGCTATTTTAAATGAGTATTAATAAAAAGAAAGCTGTGATTTAATAATATGGGTGCCTGTAGGAGCTGATCTGGTGCACCTGTGTACTGGGCAGCTATATCTCGGCTTCTAAAGTAAGGAAACTCTTCAAATTTTATACATATGAATTTTATTTTGGAAAAAAATGTTGACTATATTTTGGCACATATCATTTGACTGACCGTCGGCTATTGCTATGCAGAATTCTTCGTGATTTTTGAGTTAAAGTTTTCTACGATTGGCATTTAGTGACTGTAATTCCATGAAACTTAATAAATGCGTATTATATAAAAACTTATTATTTTAGTGCATATTGCACAAGTGGTGGTGCAGATCTTTTTTCTTTTTTTTTTCATGATTTTCGAGATGTCTGTGTGAGCCTCTATTGGATAAAGTATTGCGGAACTCTGTATACCAAGAATACTTAATATGAAAACGTCGATTACATTGTTGTGCATTTTTAACTATACTATATTGTTGGCATACTTGCCAACATACTATTTAATGTTCCGTAGTATTATTAGCCCCACCTTCTTTTTCATACCAGTATCATTTTAGAATATATTTTTAACCGACTTCAAAAAAGGAGGAAGGTTTTCAATTCAAACCGTATGTTTTTTTTTTTTCTTTTTTTGTTAGCTCATAACTTCTGAACGGATGCTCCGATTTTGATACTTTTTGTTTTGTTGAAAAGGTCATGGTCTAAAATAGGTCTCCATAGGCCCCCATCTTTACGATCTAAAGAAAATACAGGGTGTCCAAAAAATCAGTCCCAACTCTTTTAACTGCTAAACGGCTGCATGTATAGTGATAAAAATGGTAAGTAAGTATAGGAAAGTAGCCATGCAGTATAAGGTTAAACCGCTTGCAGCGCCACCTGGTGGAAAATAGCAGAGTTAGTGGTCCTATCTGGAAAACGGTTCTAGAGAAAAAAGTGAATTACAAAGTTGAAGAGTATCATCGATTTTGTACAAAAAGATAGTTTTGACATTGATGCTAAAAATACAATGCTAAAAACGTGCATTTGTTTGTTCGCAATTTCTTACACTTGAGCTACATTGCACACGTTGTAGCGTAGCTGGTGAGACATACGTTATATAAGTTCAAAATACGGTTACTTGATACTTTTTGTTTTGTTGTAATGATCTTGGTCTGAAGTAGGTCCCATTGTAATATCTTTACAATCTAAAGAAAATAAAACGCCATCTGGTGAAAAACGGTGAATTAGCGCTCCTATCTAAAAAACGGTTCAAGATGGGAGAAAAGTTAATTACGAAGTTGTAGAGCATCATCGATTTACTACGGACAGTTTTTAGACATTATTGCTAAAAATAGAACGCTTAAAACGTGCAGTTGTTTGTCCGCAATTTTCTACACTGTGCACACTTGAACTACTTTGTACACTTTGCAGCGTAGCGGATGACACGTATACTCTGTGGTTCAAAGTACTGTTACTGTATGCGGTCACATCGATTAGCGCAAAGTCGTTTTCAACCAACTTCAGAAAAGAGGGTGTTCTTAATTCGAACTATGTGTTGTTGTTGGTGTTTGTAAGCTTATAACTTCAAAAGAGGTGTTCTAATTAACCGACTTCAAAAAGGAGGAGGTTCTCAATTCAAAGCGTATGTTTTTTTTTTTGTTGTTGTTGTTGTTGTTAGCTCATAACTTCTGAACGGATGATCCGATTTTGATAATTTTTGTTTTATTGTAAAGGTCTTGGTCTAAAATAGATCTCATTGTAATATTTTTTGCGGTCAAAAGAAAATACAGGGTGCCCAAAAAAGTCAGTCCCGACTCTTTTAACTGCTGAACAGCTGCAGCTATAGTCATAAAAGTGGTATGTAGGTATAGTAAAGTGGATATGTGCTACGCGATTCAACCGCCTACAGCGCCACCATGTGGAAAACGGTGGATTTATCATTCCTATCTCGGAAACGATTCAAGACAGGGGAAAAAAGTGAATTATAAAATTGCAGAGCATCATCGATTTAGTACGAAAAGATAGTTTAGAAATTAATGCTAAAAACAGAACGCTTAAAACGTGCATTTGTTTTTTCACAATTTCCTATTTTGTGCACACTTGAACGACATTGCATATCTTGTAGCGTAGCGGGTGATATTTATGCTATGTAAAATTCAAAGTATGGTTATTGTAAGCGGTCACATCGATTAGACGTTTTAAACCGACTTCATAAAGGAAGAGGTTCTCAATACAAACCATGTTTCTCGTTGTTGTTGTTGTTTAGCTTATATCTTCGTAAGAGATGATTTAATTTTAATACTTTTTTTGTTGTCGTAATGATTTTGACCTAAAATAGGTTTCATTATGATTTCATTAAGATAGTGACGAGTGACATTTATGCTATGTAAAATTCAAAGTATGGTTATTGTAAGCTATTAAGCGAGTGACATTTATGCTATGTAAAATTCAAAGTATGGTTATTGTAAGCGGTCACATCGATTAACACATAGACGTTTTAAACCGACTTCATAAAGGAAGAGGTTCTCAATACAATTCATGTTTCTCATTGTTGTTGAAATTTGTTAGCTTATAACTTTGTAAGAGATGATTTAATTTTAATACTTTTTTTGTTGTCGTAATTATCTTGCAAGAGAACTCTTTCAAGTGTTAATCACCGATTTCCTTCAAAAAATTACAGAATATAGTTTATGTTGCACTTAATTCACTGGTAAAAAAATTAGCTGCTAAATCGCAACAGGAAAGCATCAAAAAATTATTAAACTTTACGTTTTGAACGCCAAATACGAAAAACGTCATCGCCAAATCACATTAACCTTCCTTAAATGATGCGAAACAACTTAAGTATAGGAGGGTAGTGTTTTCTATCGCTCTAGGGGTTACTGAAGCAAGGAAGCCATCGCCTCCGCGGACTATAAAAATTAAAATGTCATGTCCCCGGAACATCCTTAAGTGTGAATATAAGGCCGTCGTTAATTTCCCACTGCGTAGCTATAATGCGACGTTAAAACCCACAAACACACAAGATATTTTCTGAAATCTAGAAATTTCTATTTAGAAAAAGTGACGTTATGTTTTATGTTAGATCCAATATTTTCAATTATTTTATGTACAGTCGGCTGCAAAATTATTCGAGCACTAGCCAATAATTCCTATATTTAAAAAGTACACTTAAGACTGTTTTGCTAAGTAAATCCTTGTCGAATCATGTTCTTAGACTGATTAAGAACATGACTCGACAAGGATTTATTTAACAAAGCTGAATTAAGTGTACTTTTTTTTTGGCAAGGATTATTGCTAGTGCTCGAATAATTTTGCAGCCGACTGTAATGGTTTCAAAGTTGCATTTATTTAAAATAATGCAGTTTCAATTTCAGAGTTACATTTACATTACTCCAGCTTATATATATAATCTGGAGTAAATTAATGTCTGAAGCTCTCGGTATGTGCATTTATATAAATTTGAGACGATTTAAAAACTAATCTGATTTATAGGTTGGTTGGCTACGTTTTACGTCGCACTAGTGCTGTGCAATGGTCACTTAGCGACTAATATGAATTATAATATTTGATTGAACATTTGATCGTTAGAATAGTTGATTGAAATTAATACTCAAATAAATAAATCAAAATTAAAATATTTAAGTTATTTGAGGTTGAGTAGGTTTTAAGTTTTAATTCGCACTACAGCTATGCAAGGGTGACAGTCTGGGATATACAGTCGGCTGCAAAATTATTCGAGCACTAGCAATAATCCTTGCCAAAAAAAAAGTACACTTAATACAGCTTTGTTAAATAAATCCTTGTCGAGTCATGTTCTTAATCAGTCTAAGAACATGATTCAACAAGGATTTACTTAGCAAAACAGTCTTAAGTGTACTTTTTAAATATAGGAATTATTGGCTAGTGCTCGAATAATTTGCAGCCGACTGTATTCCTAGAGATTGTCCATAGATGTGCTATTAGAATTTTGATCCTTTACGGAGGGTTTATTTAAAATTAGTGAAACATGTGCATAACTACTACTTTATGGTTTCTTACATTTCTGGCAATTTATTTTATATATGTTTACGAATAATAATATAAAGAATTTTGTAAAAATATGCATTAGAATTTCATAAGGTTGGTTGGGTTTTACGTCACACTAGTGCTGCGCAATGAATTTCATAGGGAATTTTATAGAATTATTAACTGCGAAATCTTGTTGTTTTAGAAAAAATTGTTTTGCCGAATGCAGACCCTCCGTGGCCGAGTGAGTATGTCACCCTTGCTAATCGCCTTCAAGTGTAAAAGAATGGGTTCGATTTCCCAGCTGACCCAGGGTGTTTTTTTTAATTTTTTGTATTTTAATCTGGTTATGTCATAGCTGTCCTCATATCGACGAAATTTACAAGGGGATGGGGGGATGTCGAGTGAAACATACAAATCGGATGTATATATTAAAATAAATAACATACAATCGATAACAAAAGTGTCCGAACACTAGCAAAAATTCCTATGTAAAAAAGTACACTTCGTACGGTTTTATTAAATAAATTCTTGCCGAATCCTATTCTTAGTCAGTATAAGAACATGATTTGATAAGGATTTATTTAACAAAACCGTATGAAGTGTACTTTTTTTACATAGGAATTTACACGGACTTAGTGTACGTCCATGGTGAGAACTTGGTCAGCCATTTTTAGTACAAAAAAAACCGATGAATTAAAAAATAAAAAATATGTACGTATGTCATACTTTTTGAAAAGAGCTTTCAAGTCTATTAATTTTTTGTGTGAATACTGTATACATTTAATGATTAGATTTAAAGATATTTGATTAGAAAGATTACGAGTGACAATAAGTCTGTTGCTGTTACCTTAAAACAATAAAACAAAAATAACCCTACAAATTAAAGACTAAAGAATAAATTTCTCAAAATAATCATTTTTGACATCCTCAGAACTATAAATTCTAAGTTAAATCATATGAATTCATCGTTCGTAATAAAATAATTGTAAAAAATGCCCATTTAAGGACTGTATAATAAACAACTTAAGAAGAACGTCGTACCTCTTCTAGTGGCTTGTACACAGAGCATTCACTTTCAAACCAACAGTACCCGGGTTCAAAGCCCGTTAACTCTATTTCAGATTTTATTATTTTATTTTTACAATTATGTGTATATATATATATATATATATATATATATATATATATATATATATGAAGAAAAATAAATTAATTTAAAATGAATAATTTGCCAGTTGTAAGTTTTAATTTAGCAATTATTTTCTACTTCATTATTAATTCAATTTAACTTTTGTTTCAGTATAAATTCAAATAAATATTTCAAAAGTAACCATTAAAAGTAATCCATTCAATAACAAGAAATTAAATAAATAAATAATTTTTAAAGAAAAATATTTCAGTTTAAAGTTTAATTTTTGTTTAACGACTTTTCAAAAGCAGAAAAGAGATCAAACATTTTACTTTTAAACTATTTAATTTGAACTGAAAAAACAAAAACAAAAAAAAAGGAGTTGAGGGGATTTCGTTTTTGTTAAATTAAATTAATAATTAAGAAAAATTATATATTATCAAATTAACTTAAGCATTTTTTATTTATTTATTTTGTTACTTTTATACATACTCTAACAAAATATTTGAAAGGATAACTTATGGGGGAAAATTATATTAGTTACAGTTTTAACTTCTGGCAAATAATAAATAAAATTAAATGTAGAAAAAAAAAATAAGTCGAAATATAAGCATTTTTTAAAATTATTTTATTTCAATGAGAAAAAAAAAAAAAAAAAAAAAAAAAGATTTTCTTTCTTTTTTTCTTTATTTATTTTTTCTCTCCCCTAACTATTAAATTAAATATTCGTATATTTCTTATTAGTAATAAAATAAATGAAGGAATTGCTAATATGTGGAATATTGTGCATAAAATACATACATATATATATATATATATATATATAACTTTATGCAATAAAATGTACACATGTATATAAACTATTATCCCATGCCAGTGATTCAATTTGGGAACTCTCGGTTAAATTTTTTTAAAGCAATGAGCAAGCTCTTTAATCAACGCACTTTAATAAGTAAAAATTCATTGGAGGGGGGGGGGGGGGGAAGCTAAAAATCCATAGAAAAAGCACGGTATGAAAATGAAAAAATTTCACAAAAGATACAGCGAAGGAGCCACCTTAGTTATCATAAATGTATTCTCTTTACGATAGGATTGCTATGAAACTAGCATTACGAACGATTAATTCACGTGATTTAGCTTAAATTTAAAGGTCTGGGGATTACAAAAGTGATTATTTTTAGAAATTTATCCTTCAGTCTTTAATAGACTATTTTTTGTTAATGCTCTTGGTTTTTGTGATAAAAGCACCACAGTTTTATATATATATATATATATATTATACACAATGTTGCATGTATTAGCGATACCCTAATTTCTCTTATTACTAACAAGGAAAATATGAATATTTAATTTAAAAGTTAAAAAAAAAATCTCCCCCCCCCCTTTCTGAATGAAAAATAATAATAATAATAATAAAATGCTTATATTTCGATAAAATTTAATTTTTGTTATTATATACCAGAAGCTAAAATTTGTAACTAATTTAATTTTCCGCCCATAAATTATTATTATCCCTTCAAATATTTCAAATATTTTGCTAGAGTAAGAGCACGTACACTAATGATAAAATAAATAAATAAAAATGTTTAAATTAATTTGATAATGTATAATTTATTATTATTATTGTTATTAATTTAATTTAACAAAATGGAACCTTCTTCTTCTTCTCTCTCTCTCTCTTTTCTCTCTCTCTCTCTTCTTTTTGTTAGTTTAAATAAAATAATTTAAAAATAAAATGTTTGATCATTTTTCTGCATTTGAAAAGTTATTATTAAACAGAAATTAAACTTTAAGCTGAAATATTTTTTCTTTATTATTTTTTTCTTTATTCTTAATTTAATCTCTTGTTATTGTGCATATATGTATTATTTAACTTACTAATTTTTTTTCTACTTCATTATTCATTAAATTTAACTTTTTTGTTTTAATTAAATTAAAAAATGTTTTAAAAATAGGCAATTAAATTTTAAAACTGAAATGCTTACTTTTGAAATATTTACTTGAATTTATACTGAAGTAAAAGTTAAATTCAACTAATAATGAAGTAGAAATTAATTGCTGAATTAAAACTTACAACTGGCAAATTATTTATTTTAAACTTCTTTTTTCCAGACTTATAAATAAAAAATTAAAAAAAAAAAAAATTAAAAGGACCTAACGAGGTTTGAACCCGGGTACTGTTGGTTTGAAACGAGATGCTCTGTGTCCAAGCCACTTCTCCTTATGTTAGTTATTACAAAGTCTTTAAATGAGCATTTTTCCAATTATTTTATTATGAACGATGAATCCACAGGATTTAACTTAGAATTTATTGCTCCGAAGACGTCAAAATTGATTATTTTGCGAAAGTTATTCTTTAGTCTTTAATTTTAGGGTTATTTTTGTTTTATTATTTTAAGGTAAAAGCAACAGACCTATCGTCACTCGTAAACTTCTTAATGAAATATCTTTAAAACAAATTACTAAACGTACATAGTGTTCACACAAAAAATACATAGTGTTCACACAGTGAGACCTTCTAGAAGTTTCTTCATTACTTGCTCCATAGCTCTTGTTATCACCATTCACAGACAACCCCACTTCTGTCACCAGAAATGTTGCGTACTTGGGGGTTCGTGAGTTGTCCAAGAATAAAAGGCGAAACTTACAAAAATTCAATAATTTATTCATAGAAAGTTCCAGAAAAATACAGGTCTATAAAGCAAGTATCAGCTTCAATTCAACCAGTAAACACAGCTTAAACAACAGCTGTCAATAGCAAATCCACAGTACAAACTGTATAGCAATAACATATAAAGCAAGTCTCTTTCAAAGAGGCTCAAAACAATGCAAGCATTAGCGGAAGCAGGCTGAGAACTGAACTGACTAGCCTTGGCGAAAGAAAATAGCTCTTATATACCCCTGTAAAAGTGTGAAAGGTTCCAGAAATTTCCGTATCTCATCAGCCAATGAGATTAGAGCTTCCATATTTGGTATATCTCTAATAAGGATTTTCTCGCCAAGGTCGCCAAAAAATCGCCATGGTAGGGAAAAGTTGCCAAATTTGGCGCCAAATCCCTTACCTGCCTTATTGGAGATCTATAATGCGTTTTTAAGGGAAAATAAGGCTATTTTAACGCTAAAATGACTAGAAATGCAACAAAATTAGCACTTTATCAACTTACTAAGCCTCTTTGAAAGAATTCATACAAAAATGAACACAATTATTTACAATTTTGTAACAATATATATATATATATATATATATTACTACAAAACACATTAATCGTACCTTTTGATCGATATTACTTTTATGCCCCTTCTCTTATAAAAAATAGGCTAAAAATGTTCGACGAATGTTAGGTTTGCAGATAAGCATTTTAATAATAATAATAGAAATTCAAAATTTCCGAGCAACCAATATTCATAGTAAATATTCAATCCTTAAAGAAAAAAAGTCACAGAATCTTTACTTACATAACTATACAATACATATTCCGATTAATTCCTGTATTTACTTTTCAATCAGACTGATAAAATTTCTTCTAAAAATTTTATGTACACCACATAGTGAATTAAAATTTAACACGATATGAAAAATACTTAATACAACTTGAAGTGCACTTCCTGCATTTTCCAGGTGTAGCCATAATACATCTAAAATTTTTGTACGATATTTTTTTTTCTTTTGGTGTTGTATAAACTAAAGATGAATGTTTTTCATACCATATTTCAATTGAATCGTGCTTTTAGGAATATAAATTTCATCATTTCATATTGTTCAATGCAGTCTAAAGGTGTTAAACTGTACCTACAAATATTTACTTACGCCTGTAAACGTAATGTATTTGATTTTTCTTGGATGTCCGAATACATGATGTGGTAGAATGATTTGCCAACTACAATTTGTCAATTTTGATAAAAAAAATTTCAGGTGCCATCCCTAATGATAGAGATTTAGTACACGAGGTTTCGACTACCTGTAAATATTGGTTCGTGAGTTATGCTGATGAGAGATACACAGACAAAGCGTTATAAAAAAAGTGTTTATTGGATTCACGGGGCCTCAAAATGTGTAAACATAGCAAAACTCAATTTCAAAAATCTCACTTAAAAATACTTTCTCTACCATTATATTGGTAAAAAGATAATATGGATAATATGTAATATATAGATTAGTACATACTAAAACTTACTAAAAACTCCAATGTAGGGGATTAAAATGTAATCGGAAAATTTCATGAGACAGAAATATTTTAGTCCTTTAGTATGTTTCTAATAAGATTGTAACTTTGCACATATTTGCGTATTGTGTTGTTATCGCCTTGTCTCATGTTTAAAATGTAAGTAAAATCGAATTCGGCAAAAGTTCATTTAAAATGAATCACAACAATTGACACCATTCGTTTCAGTTACAAAGATCTATCTACTGATCACAGACAACCGACCAAACAAATAATCTTTTGTAGGAGAGATTACAAATGATATTCGAAAGGAATGTAAAAGTACGAATGCAAGTATTGTCGAGTTCACAAAATACAGAGTGATATTCTATTCTAGAAGTCAATCAATATTGTATTATATTTAAATTATAATGTTAAAGAAAAAAAACGCCTTTTCAGTAGCTAAAAATATATAAATGAACGTATATATTTTTAATAATGATATTTATATTTTTCTCGTTTTTGTTACATGAATTTGTTCCTTTAAATTAATCAAACGTTACGATTCATTTTCTACACTTGCCAAAAAAATTTTTAATAAACTTGTATCTTCTGCAAAATCACCCAGACTTTGGAAGAAGACTCAGTTACTGTTGTTACATATGTTTTGTAAAATGGAAACATAATTCAGGAATGTTATATAACGCTGTCTTCAAAAATTTACCTATTTGCTTATACAGCACTTTTCTTAATACGAAGAGATATTTTTCTCATTTGAACGGCGTTATATGACGTTCATTGTGCTGCTGCATATTAATTTTCGCTATACATTGTAGAGTGCTTCATATAACTCAAATCCAAAATATAACATTGGCTTTTTAATTATTTAATTATATTTCTTTTGTATAAGTTAGGAACTGAAATATACTTAAAGCATTTTCAAAGCATATTTAATGCCTAGATTGGTCATCTTATTCTGTGTAGCGAGCGAAAGCATAAGGTGTCTGTCTCTCGAGGACAAGCAAGGAGTACGTCCAGATCTTTTAATCACCGATCTATTATTTCCTTTTTTCAAAACATTTCTAATTGCACATCTAGAGAGTTTAATAACTTTTGAAATATTATTAATTGAAGCATCAGTTCCATTTAATCTCCAAATTTCGCGAATTGCACCTTCTTATAATTCTGTACCTCGTGGCATGATTGTAACTGCGTGAACTCGGTTATCGTCTGCTTTAGTTAACTGCTGACGTCATAACAGCGTGCAGAAAATTTGCATATTGCACATTATTTTTGAAAAAAAGCAGGTGTTTTAATTAAAATGTTAGGGTGTCTTATAAATTTGTCCATGGTATTTTTAATTTTTTTTATTAAACTCTATAAAAATGTCATTTCTGTAAAACAATTATGTGTGATAAAAGAATAAATTTATGTTTTTGACATATTTGATAAAACATTTACAAGCTCTGAAACTTTTCTTTCACTATTTGTCAAATTAGATAGGCGTCTTATAATTATGTCCACCACTGTATGCGTTCATTGTGCTGTTGCATATTAATTTTCACTGTATATTATTTAGCGGTTCTTATAACTCAAATCCAAAGTCTATCATTGGCTTTTTAATTTTTTAATGATATTTCTTTTGTATAAGATAGAAATTGAAAAATGCTAAAAGCATCTTGATTATTAATTTTATTACATTTTGTAAAATTGAAACAAATTTTATGAATGTCATGTAACACTGTCTTCCAAATTTACTCAGTTGCTTATGCAGAACATTTCTTAATATAAAGAGATTTTTTTCTCATTTATACGGCGTTATAGGACGTTCATTCTGCTGTTGCATATTAATTTTCACTGTATATAACTTAAATACAAAATATATCAATAGCTTGTAAATTATTTAATCATATTTCTTTTGTATAAGTTAGAAATTGAAAAATGCTAAAAGCCTCTTATTATTAATATTGTTACGTTTTCTAAAACTGAAACATATTTCAGGAATGTTGTTATAACGGGGTCTTCCTAATTTACTGAGTTGCTTATTGCAGCACATTTCTTAATATAAAGAGATATTTTTTCTCGTTGATACGGCGTTATATGACGTTCATTGTACTGCTGCATATTATTTTTTACTATATACTGTATACTGAAGCTTCTTAGACTTCAAATCCAATAACATTGACTTTATATTATTTAATCATATTTCTTTTATAAAAGTTAAAAATTGAGAAGTACTTAAAGCATCTTGATTATTAATATTGTTCTTTTTTGTAAAACTGAAACATATTTTAGGAATGTCACATAACGCTGTCTTCCAAATTTATTCATTTACTTATGCAGCACATTTCTTAGTATAAAGAGATTTTATTTATCGTTGATACGGCGTTATATGACGTTCATTGTACTGCTGCATATTATTTTTCACAATATACTGTATACTGAAGCTTCTTAGAGTTCAAATGCAATAACATTCATTTTATATTATTTAATCATATTTCTTTTGTAAAAGTTAAAAATTGAAAAGTACTTAAAGCAACATGATTATTAATATTGTTACGTTTTGTAAAACTGAAACAGAGCTAAGGAATGTCATGTAACACTGTCTTCCAAATTCCTGCTGTTGCATATTAATTTTCACTGCATATAACTTAAATACAAAATATATCATTGGCTTTTTAATTTTTAAATGATATTTCTTTTGAATAATTTAAAATTGAAAAATGCTAAAAGCATCTTGATTATTAATATTGTTACGTTTTGTAAAATTAAAACATATTTTAGGAATGTCATATAACGATGTCTTCCAAATTTACTCAGTTGCTTATGCAGCACATTTCTTAATATAAAGAGATATTTTTTCTCGTTGATACGGCGTTATATGACGTTCATTGTGCTGTTGCATATTAATTTAACTGTATAATTATGCATATAATTGGCTTTTTAATTTTTTGATGTTATTTCTTTTGTATAAGTTATAAATTGAAAAATGCTTAAAGCATCTTGATTATTAATATTGTTACTTTTTGTAAAACTGAAACATATTTTAGGAATGTCATATAACACTGTCTTCCAAATTTACTCAGTTGATTATGCAGCACATTTCTTAATATAAAAAGATATTTGTTTCTGGTTTATACGGCGTTATATGACGTTCACTATGTTGTTGAAAACGTTGACATTTTAATTGTATTTCTTTTATATAAGATAAAAATTGAAAAATGCTAAAAGCATCTTGTTTATTAATATTGTTACGTTTTATAAAACAGAAACAAATTTTAGGAATGTCATATAACACTGTCTTCCAAATTTACCCAGTTGCTTAAACAGAACATTTCTTAATATAAAGATATTTTTTTTTCTCGTTGATATGGTATTATAGGACGTTCATGCTGCTGTTGTATATTAATTTTCACTGTATATAACTCCAATTCAAAGTTATATCATTGGCTTTTTAATTTTTTAATGATATTTCTTTTCTATAAGTTAGAAATTAAAAAATGATAAAAGCATCTTGATTATTAATATTGTTACGTTTCGTAAAATTGAAACATATTTTAGGAATGTCATATGACGATGTCTTCCAAATTTACTCAGTTGCTTACGCAGCATATTTCTTAATATAAAGAGATATTTTTTCTCGTTGATACGGCGTTATATGACGTTCATTGTGCTGTTGTATATTAATTTAACTGTATAATTGTTTAGCGCTTCTTATAACTCAAATCCAAAGTATATCATTCGCTTTTTAATTTTGTGATGATATTTCTTTTGTATAAATTATAAATTGAAAAATGCTTAAAGCATCTTTATTATTAATATTGTTCCGTTTTGTAAAACTGAAACATATTTTAGGAATGTTGTATACCGCTGTCTTCCAAATTTACGCAGTTGCTTATGCAGCACATTTTTTAATATAAAGAGATGTGTTTTCTCGTTGACATGGCGTTATATGACGTTCATTGTATTGCTGCATATTAATTTTCACTATATACTGTATATTGAAGTTTCTTACAGTTAAATGCAATAACATTGACCTTTATATTATTTAATCATATTTCTTTTCTAAAAGTTAAAAATTGAAAAGTACTTAAAGCATCTTGATTATTAATATTGTTACGTTTTATAAAACTGAAACATATTTTAGGAATGCCATATAACACTGTCTTCCAAATTTGCTCAGTTGCTTATGCAGCACATTTCTTAATATAAAAAGATATTTGTTTCTGGTTTATACGGCGTTATATGACGTTCACTATGTTGTTGAAAACGTTGACTTTTTAATTATATTTCTTTTATATAAGATAAAAATTGAAAAATGCTAAAAGCATCTTGTTTATTAATATTGTTTCATTTTATAAAAATGAAACAAATTTTAGGAATGTCACATAACGCTGTCTTCCAAATTGACTCAGTTGCTTATGCAGCACATTTCTTAATATAAAGAGATTTTTTTTCTCGCTGATACGGCGTTATATGACGTTAATTGTGCTGTTGCATATTAATTTAACTGTATATTGTTTAGCGCTTCTTATAACTCAAATCCAAAGTATATCATTGGCTTTTTAATTTTTTGACGATATTTCTTTTGTATAAGTTTTAATTGAAAAATGCTTAAAGCATCTTGATTATAAATATTGTTACGTTTTGTAAAACTGAAATATATTTTAGGAAGGTTGTATAACGCTGTCTTCCAAATTTACTCAGTTGCTTATGTGCACATTTCTTAACATCAAAAGATTTTTTTCTCGTCTATACGGCGTTATATGACGTTCATTGTACTGCTGCATATTGTTTTACACTATATACTGTTAACAGAAGCTTCTTAGAGTTGAAATGCAATAACATTCATCTTATATTATTTAATCATATTTCTTTTGTAAAATATAAAAATTGAGAAGTACTTAAAGCATCTTGATTATTAATATTGTTACTTTTTGTAAAACCGAAACATATTTTAGGAATGTCACATAACGCTGTCTTCCAAATTTACTCAGTTGCTTATGCAGCACATTTCTTAATATAAAGAGATATTTTTTTCTCGTTTGTTCTGCGTTATATGGGGTTCACTATGTTGTTGAAAACATTGACTTTTTAATTATATTTCTTTTATATACGTTAGAAATTGAAAATAGCTAAAAGCATCTTGTTTATTAATATTGTTACGGTTTATAAAACTGAAACAAATTTTAAGAATGTCATATAACACTGTCTACGAAATTTACCCAGTTGCTTATGCAGAACATTTCTTAATATAAAGAGATTTTTTTCCTCGTTGATACGGCGTTATAGGACGTTCATGCTGCTGTTGTATATTAATTTTCACTGTATATAACTCAAATCCTAAGTATATCATTGAATTTTTAATTTTTTAATGATGTTTCTTTTGTATAAGTTATAAATTGAAAAATGCTTAAAGCATTTTGATTAATGATATTGTTACGTTTTGTAAAACTGAAACGTATTTTAGGAATGTTGTATAACGCTGTCTTCCAAATTTACCCAGTTGCTTATGCAGAACATTTCTTAATATAAAGAGATTTTTTTCTCGTTGATACGGCGTTATAGGACGTTCATGCTGCTGTTGTATATTAATTTTCACTGTATATAACTCAAATCCAAAGTATATCATTGGCTTTTTAATTTTTAAATGATATTTCTTTTGAATAATTTAAAATTGAAAAATGCTAAAAGCATCTTGATTATTACTATTGTTACGTTTTGTAAAATTGAAACATATTTTAGGAATGTCATATAACGATGTCTTCCAAATTTACTCAGTTGCTTATGCAGCACATTTCTTAATATAAAGAGATATTTTTTCTCGTTGATACGGCGTTATATGACGTTCATTGTGCTGTTGCATATTAATTTAACTGTATAATTAAGCATATAATTGGCTTTTTAATTTTTTGATGTTATTTCTTTTGTATAAGTTATAAATTGAAAAATGCTTAAAGCATTTTGATTAATAATATTGTTACGTTTTGTAAAACTGAAACATATTTTAGGAATGTTGTATAACGCTGTCTTCCAAATTTACTCAGTTGCTTATGCAGCACATTTCTTAATATAAAGAGATATTTTTTTCTCGTTTGTTCTGCGTTATATGGGGTTCACTATGTTGTTGAAAACATTGACTTTTTAATTATATTTCTTTTATATACGTTAGAAATTGAAAATAGCTAAAAGCATCTTGTTTATTAATATTGTTACGGTTTATAAAACTGAAACAAATTTTAAGAATGTCATATAACACTGTCTACGAAATTTACCCAGTTGCTTATGCAGAACATTTCTTAATATAAAGAGATTTTTTTCCTCGTTGATACGGCGTTATAGGACGTTCATGCTGCTGTTGTATATTAATTTTCACTGTATATAACTCAAATCCTAAGTATATCATTGAATTTTTAATTTTTTAATGATGTTTCTTTTGTATAAGTTATAAATTGAAAAATGCTTAAAGCATTTTGATTAATGATATTGTTACGTTTTGTAAAACTGCAACGTATTTTAGGAATGTTGTATAACGCTGTCTTCCAAATTTACCCAGTTGCTTATGCAGAACATTTCTTAATATAAAGAGATTTTTTTTCTCGTTGATACGGCGTTATAGGACGTTCATGCTGCTGTTGTATATTAATTTTCACTGTATATAACTCAAATCCAAAGTATATCATTGGCTTTTTAATTTTTAAATGATATTTCTTTTGAATAATTTAAAATTGAAAAATGCTAAAAGCATCTTGATTATTAATATTGTTACGTTTTGTAAAATTAAAACATATTTTAGGAATGTCATATAACGATGTCTTCCAAATTTACTCAGTTGCTTATGCAGCACATTTCTTAATATAAAGAGATATTTTTTCTCGTTGATACGGCGTTATATGACGTTCATTGTGCTGTTGCATATTAATTTAACTGTATAATTAAGCATATAATTGGCTTTTTAATTTTTTGATGTTATTTCTTTTGTATAAGTTATAAATTGAAAAATGCTTAAAGCATCTTGATTATTAATATTGTTACGTTTTGTAAAACTGAAACATATTTTAGGAATGTTGTATAACGCTGTCTTCCAAATTTACTCGGTTGCTTATGCAGCACATTTCTTAATATAAAGAGATATTTTTTTCTCGTTTGTTCTGCGTTATATGGGGTTCACTATGTTGTTGAAAACATTGACTTTTTAATTATATTTCTTTTATATACGTTAGAAATTGAAAATAGCTAAAAGCATCTTGTTTATTAATATTGTTACGGTTTATAAAACTGAAACAAATTTTAGGAATGTCATATAACACTGTCTACGAAATTTACCCAGTTGCTTATGCAGAACATTTCTTAATATAAAGAGATTTTTTTCCTCGTTGATACGGCGTTATAGGACGTTCATGCTGCTGTTGTATATTAATTTTCACTGTATATAACTGAAATCCTAAGTATATCATTGAATTTTTAATTTTTTAATGATGTTTCTTTTGTATAAGTTATAAATTAAAAAATGCTTAAAGCATTTTGATTAATAATATTGTTACGTTTTTTAAAACTGAAACATATTTTAGGAATGTTGTATAACGCTGTCTTCCAAATTTACCCAGTTGCTTATGCAGAACATTTCTTAATATAAAGAGATTTTTTTCTCGTTGATACGGCGTTATAGGACGTTCATGCTGCTGTTGTATATTAATTTTCACTGTATATAACTCAAATCCAAAGTATATCATTGGCTTTTTAATTTTTAAATGATATTTCTTTTGAATAATTTAAAATTGAAAAATGCTAAAAGCATCTTGATTATTAATATTGTTACGTTTTGTAAAATTGAAACATATTTTAGGAATGTCATATAACGATGTCTTCCAAATTTACTCAGTTGCTTATGCAGCACATTTCTTAATATAAAGAGATATTTTTTCTCGTTGATACGGCGTTATATGACGTTCATTGTGCTGTTGCATATTAATTTAACTGTATAATTAAGCATATAATTGGCTTTTTAATTTTTTGATGTTATTTCTTTTGTATAAGTTATAAATTGAAAAATGCTTAAAGCATCTTCATTATTAATATTGTTACTTTTTGTAAAACTGAAACATATTTTAGGAATGTCATATAACACTGTCTTCCAAATTTACTCAGTTGATTATGCAGCACATTTCTTAATATAAAAAGATATTTGTTTCTGGTTTATACGGCGTTATATGACGTTCACTATGTTGTTGAAAACGTTGACATTTTAATTGTATTTCTTTTATATAAGATAAAAATTGAAAAATGCTAAAATCATCTTGTTTATTAATATTGTTACGTTTTTTAAAACAGAAACAAATTTTAGGAATGTCATATAACACTGTCTTCCAAATTTACCCAGTTGCTTAAGCAGATCATTTCTTTATAAAAAGATATTTTTTTTTCTCGTTGATATGGTGTTATAGGACATTCATGCTGCTGTTGTATATTAATTTTCATTGTATATAACTCAAATTCAAAGTTATATCATTGGCTTTTTAATTTTTTAATGATATTTCTTTTCTATAAGTTAGAAATTAAAAAATGATAAAAGCATCTTGATTATTAATATTGTTACGTTTTGTAAAATTGAAACATATTTTAGGAATGTCATATAACGATGTCTTCCAAATTTACTCAGTTGCTTACGCAGCATATTTCTTAATATAAAGAGATATTTTTTCTCGTTGATGCGGCGTTATATGACGTTCATTGTGCTGTTGTATATTAATTTAACTGTATAATTGTTTAGCGCTTCTTATAACTCAAATCCAAAGTATATCATTCGCTTTTTAATTTTGTGATGATATTTCTTTTGTATAAATTATAAATTGAAAAATGCTTAAAGCATCTTTATTATTAATATTGTTACGTTTTGTAAAACTGAAACATATTTTAGGAATGTTGTATAACGCTGTCTTCCAAATTTACGCAGTTGCTTATGCAGCACATTTTTTAATATAAAGAGATGTTTTTTCTCGTTGCCACGGCGTTATATGACGTTCATTGTATTGCTGCATATTAATTTTCACTATATACTGTATATTGAAGTTTCTTACAGTTAAATGCAATAACATTCACTTTTATATTATTTAATCATATTTCTTTTCTAAAAGTTAAAAATTGAAAAGTACTTAAAGCATCTTGATTATTAATATTGTTACGTTTTATAAAACTGAAACATATTTTAGGAATGCCATATAACACTGTCTTCCAAATTTGCTCAGTTGCTTATGCAGCACATTTCTTAATATAAAAAGATATTTGTTTCTGGTTTATACGGCGTTACATGACGTTCACTATGTTGTTGAAAACGTTGACTTTTTAATTATATTTCTTTTATATAAGATAAAAATTGAAAAATGCTAAAAGCATCTTGTTTATTAATATTGTTCATTTTATAAAAATGAAACAAATTTTAGGAATGTCATATAACGCTGTCTTCCAAATTGACTCAGTTGCTTATGCAGCACATTTCTTAATATAAAGGGATATTTTTTCTCGTTGATACGGCGTTATATGACGTTCATTGTACTGCTGCATATTATTTTTTACTATATACTGTATACTGAAGCTTCTTAGACTTCAAATCCAATAACATTGACTTTATATTATTTAATCATATTTCTTTTATAAAAGTTAAAAATTGAGAAGTACTTAAAGCATCTTGATTATTAATATTGTTCTTTTTTGTAAAACTGAAACATATTTTAGGAATGTCACATAACGCTGTCTTCCAAATTTATTCATTTAGTTATGCAGCACATTTCTTAGTGTAAAGAGATTTTATTTCTCGTTGATACGGCGTTATATGACGTTCATTGTACTGCTGCATATTATTTTTCACTATATACTGTTAACAGAAGCTTCTTAGAGTTGAAATGCAATAACATTCATCTTATATTGTTTAATCATATTTCTTTTGTAAAATATAAAAATTGAGAAGTACTTAAAGCATCTTGATTATTAATATTGTTACTTTTTGTAATACTGAAACATATTTTAGGAATGTCACATAACGCTGTCTTCCAAATTTACTCAGTTACTTATGCAGCACATTTCTTAATATAAAGAGATTTTTTTTGTCGTTGATACGGCGTTATATGACGTTCATTGTGCTGTTGCATATTAATTTAACTGTATATTGTTTAGCGCTTCTTATAACTCAAATCCAAAGTATATCATTGGCTTTTTAATTTTTTGACGATATTTCTTTTGTATAAGTTATAAATTGAAAAATTCTTAAAGCATTTTGATTAATAATATTGTTACGTTTAGTAAAACTGAAACATAGTTTAGGAATGTTGTATAACGCTGTCTTCCAAATTTATTCAGTTGCTTATGCAGCACATTTCTTAATATAAAAAGATTTTTTCTTCTCGTTGATACGGCGTTATATGACGTTCATTGTGCTGTTGCATATTAATTTAACTGTATAATTTACCATATAATTGGCTTTTTAATTTTTTGATGTTATTTCTTTTGTATAAGTTATAAATTGAAAAATGCTTAAAGCATCTTGATTATTAATATTGTTACGTTTTGAAAAAGTGAAACATATTTTAGGAATGTTGTATAACGCTGCCTTCCAAATTTACTCAGTTGCTTATGCAGCACATTTCTTAATATAAAGAGATATTTTTTTCTCGTTTGTTCGGCGTTATATGGGGTTCACTATGTTGTTGAAAACATTGACTTTTTAATTATATTTCTTTTATATGCGTTAGAAATTGAAAAATGCTAAAAGCATCTTGTTTATTAATATTGTTACGTTTTGTAAAACTGAAACAAATTTTAGGAATGTCATATAACACTGTCTTCGAAATTTACCCAGTTGCTTATGCAGAACATTTCTTAATATAAAGAGATTTTTTTCCTCGTTGATACGGCGTTATAGGACATTCATGCTGCTGTTGTATATTAATTTTCACTGTATATAACTCAAATCCTAAGTATATCATTGAATTTTTAATTTTTTAATGATGTTTCTTTTGTATAAGTTAGAAACTGAAAAATGCTAAAAGCATCTTGATTATTAATATTGTTACGTTTTATAAAACTGAAAAGTATTTTAGGAATGTCATATAACGCTGCCTTCTAAATTTTCTCAGTTGCTTATGCAGCACATTTCTTAATATAAAGAGATATTTTTTTCTCCTTCATGCGACGTTATATAAGTTAGAAACTGAAAAATGCTAAAAGCATCTTATTATCAATATTATTACGTTTTGTAAAACTGAAACATATTTTATGAATGTTGTATAACGTTGTCTTCCAAATTTACTCAGTTGCTTATGCAGCACATTTCTTAATATAAAGAGTTTTTTTTCTCGTTGATACGGCGTTATATGACGTTCATTCTACTGTTGCATGTTAATGTTCACTAATACTGTATACCAGTGGCGGTTCTACATCAAGGGCCAGCGAGCACGGCCCCACCTAATTTTTTTCTCGCTTAAAATAGTAATAATAATAATAATAATAATTTTGTTTTTTATAACTATTCAAAAACATATATTCAAAATAACTACGTGTATCTAATTTTTTCTTAACTCTTCTTTCATTATCATTTATTTGTCAATTTATTTTTTCAGCTGTCACAGATCACTAATGACTCCCCTTCCTTATCTAAGAGAATAGGGCCATTTTCAGCCGGCCCGAAATTGGCGTGTTTATTTGTACAGTTTATTCTACTAGAAGATCGGTTTGACATATTTGGCGACTAATTGCTGTATCAGTTTAAGCACGCTGTAATTTTCTCGTCGTTGGGCCAGCAGAGTCCTGGCCCTTTGGAACAAAATTATAAGGGAAAAAATAGTCTGTTAACCGCGGGTAATATTTGGCGACTTCAGCATTACGTTTTTCTTTCTTTTTTTTTTTTTTTTTTTTTTTTTTTCTTTTTCCTCATTGATTTTTCGGTGAATTTTTTAGAGTTAAATATGACAGTTTAAAATTTTAGTGTTTAAAAAAAGAAATCTGGTAATAGTCAAAAATATTTTCTAGACTAGCCTTTGAGATAAAAGCTTGTATAAGAATTTAAGACCTCTTTAACTAAAGTGTTTTGAATTTAAATGAGGGGGGGGGAAATAAAAATAATATGCGAATTTTTTTTTTTTTTTTTCCTTCAGAATAGTGTATTAAAACTTTTATGTAAATAAATTGTAAAATTTTTAGATAAATAATTAATGGATTTACATGGATAAATGGATTAAATAGCTGCATAAAATTGTGATGTATTATTATTATTAAAGGATTTTTCTTTTAAATGCGATTTAACAGAAAAATCCGCAATATGTTTCTTTTTTCTTTATTTTCTTTCTTTTTTCTTTCTTTCTGTCTTTTTTTTTTTTTTTTTAAGATGGTAGCCCGTTTTATTTTTTTATTTATTGAAAGTTAATTTAAATTATCTAAAATTAAGTGAGAAACATGTTTTTTTTTTTTTTTTTTTAAATATGTATCCACATTACATTAATCATGACTTTCTAAATTCCAATGGATAAGAAACATGAATATAACACTTGGAATTCTATAATTAAAAGATTTAGGGATATAATTAGCGTAAGCTAAATAATATTACACTCTCAGACATTTGAATTTAAATTTTAATAGTGTGTAGTGTTAGGGTTAAAGCCAGTTGACTAAAAGAGGGTCCTAGACCTGTTTGGTGTACTCTCTGTAGAAAGTGTTTCTAAGTGTTACGTATCCCTTTTTATTTGAGTTTTGGAGAATACCATAGTAAACTCCAAATGTACGTATATGTCGACGAAAGCGATCTGGTATGGAACTTGTAAATTTCCGTCTACTAGCTTCCAGATATTTAAATTTTGATATTCCATTGATCAGATCATTACAGAATTTTTCAATTGTATTTATAAAACGGTTTTTGAGCTAATTTTATGTAATGTTTTCCATAGTGTTGAAATTCGCCATCATAAAAAAAAAAAAAAAAAAAAAAAATTCCGAAATTTCATTTTACATTCCATTTTAATAATGTTTGTTTTCATGTTTGAATAATGAATAGTATTAAAGTTAAATCACGCATCATACGATGGATCGGGCCCCACCTGTGAAAATATGCACGAGCCGCCACTGCTGTATACTGAATAATCGTAGAGTTGAAATGCAATAACATTGATTTTTATATTATTTAATCATATTTCTTTTGTATAAGTTAAAAATTGAAATGTACTTAAAGCATCTTGATTATTAATATTGCTACGTTTTGTAAAACTGAAACATATTTTAGGAATGTCATATAACACTGTCTTCGAAATTTACACAGTTGCTTATGCAGCACATTTCTTAATATAAAGAGATATTTTTTTCTGGTTTATACGGCGTTATATGACGTTCATTATGTTGTTGAAAACATTGACTTTTTAATTATGTTTCTTTTACATAAGTTAGAAATTGAAAAATGCTACAAGCATCTTGTTTATTAACCCTTTCAGGGGCGGTGGCTAGAGGGTCTATCCACCTACTTTAGAAATTTTTCTCTAAGTGTGCAGTGGCTACTTTTTTTATCCACTTTTATGAAAAGTTAATGTGTACTTCTAAAATTGAAATAGAGATGGCAGAACTACAGTAACTTTAAGGAGAATGTGCCTGTGACCTTTTTAAATGGACAAGTTGCGGGAAAATTTTTTGAAGTTTCTTTTATATATTTTTATGAAAAATAATTTTTTATTCAAAAGTATTTGGTAGTGTAAATATACTGTAATGCACCTTTTAAATACAACAGATTTACATATTATCTTAGATCATTAATTTTAGTTTGATTTTTAGGAGAATCTTTTAGGTGGATAGACACAGTGGCTAGAACGCCTAGCCACCACCCACAAAAAAATCCCCACATGCTGAATTTTTTTCTTCATCAAATATGACTTGTAGGGGATGTTTACTTTATGATATATATATATTTAAAAGGAAATTCAATCATTTTTACTTAGTGCCCCTGAAAGGGTTAATATTGTTACAGTGGTGGACACAATTATAAGACACCTATCTATTTTGACAAATAGTGAAAGAAGAGATTCAGAACTAAAAAATGTTTTATCCAAATACGTTAAAAACATAAATTTTATTGTTATCATATATAATTATTTTATTATAATGATATTGTCATACAATTTAATGAAAAAACTTAAAGCATAATGGACAAAATTATAAGACACCAACAGTTTTTTCCAAATGCAGTGGTCAACATAATTAGCAGACACTAATGGTCTAAAAGAAAATCCTCTAACATGATTATTCAATATTAGGTGGAGACGCCATTGTTTTTTATAACATGAAAGATGCGACTCAGCATCGAATCTATCAATTCTAACAAAATGTCGTAAGACAGTTCTTCCGAAGCACATTTTATAGCATTCTTTAGGTCTTCGACACATATAAACTGCCTCCCATTTCGATAAACAGCACGAACTAAGATCCCCACAAGTTTTCGATGGGATTTAAGTCTGGGGAGCGAGAAGGCCACGGGAGAACATTGATACTTTGCTCTGAAAGCCACTTTTTTGTTTCGTGTGATGCATGAATCGGCGCGTTATCGTGCTGGAAAATGTAGTTTTCGCCCCAAAGCAGTTCACCGTATATGGCTAGTTGATCTTTAAGATGATTCTTATACTTTTCGGAATTCATTCTTGAATGCACAAAAACAATATCCTTTTTCCCTTGAGCCGAAAAACCAGCCCAAACTATTACTGAGCCTCCACCAATTTGGCGGCTCATTAGTACATGAGGAGACTTCTGTAAATCATGCCAATGGTATTGAAACTCGTCAGGATTATCCAGGTTACACTTTTTTCCATCGGAAAATAACACAGAGTACCATTTGGGCGTCCAGGCCATATTTTGTTTAGCGAAGTTTACACGCTCCATTTTGTGCCGGATTAGAAGCGGTGGTTTTATCTTCAATTTTTTATATTTCACGTAGGAAGGATTGTGCAACACCCTGCGAATGGTTCTCCTTGAACAATTCAGTTTCAAAGCATTTTTAATGTCTGTAGTGGTCATCTCATTCTGTGTAGCGAGCGAAAGCACATGGCGTCTGTCTCTCGAGGACAAGCAAGGAGTACGTCCAGATCTTTTGATCCCCGATCCATTAATTCCTCTTTTCAAAACATTTCTAATTGCACATCTAGAACGTTTAATAACTTTCGAAATATTATTAATTAAAGCACCAGTTCCATTTAATCTCCAAATTTCGCGAATTTCACTTTCTGTACCTCGTGGCATGTTTGTAAATGCGTGAAGTCGATTATCGTCTGCTTTAGTTCTGCTGACGTCACAAGAGCGTGCAGAAAATTTGCATATTGCACATTATTTACGAAAAAAAAGCAGGTTTTTTAATTAAAATGTTAGGGTGTCTTATAATTTTGTCCATGGTATTTTTAATTTTCTTTATTAAACTCTATAAAAATATCATTTCTGTAAAACAATTACGTGTGATAACAGAATAAGTTTATGTTTTTGGCGTATTTAATGAAACATTTTTAAGCTCTGAATCTTTCCTTTCACTATTTGTCAAATTATGACGAACGCTCTATCGTCGCCATGCTCATTTAACTTTAGATTGAAGCTGAAACTTACTTAATTACTTAATAAAGTTATGAGCACGGGACTTGAATCTTGCTTATTTAACTTTACTGGAATAGATAATGAAATAACAACACAGTCAGATTTATAAAATAAATGAGCTTTTATTTTGAGCTTAAATAAAAAGGTGGGCGTTGAACTATAATTGTGTTTAATAACTTATAACTAAGATGGCAGCCTTCTTAAATACTTTAACTTTACATAATTAACCACCAATAATTACAACTACTTCATTTAAATTCATTAACCCTCACTGCTTAGCGATCTTTCGTATGTGGGTGGATTCCCTGACACCACGATACTACTCGACTTACTATCTTCAACTATATCCGCTAACAACTAACTCCTCCAACCCCCTACTACTTCTAATTCACCGTCTACCTCTCAACTAACTTACTCTCTTTCTCTCCTTCCAGCTAACTCCAAAAGCAACATTCCTTCTCCTTTTATACAATTCAGTTTCCGAAAATATTAGCATAATGTCAATTACAATTTTAGTTTAGGATGAGAACTAACCCTATTACTCAACTGAATCCTAAATTCTTCACATTCATGTTTTACTCGTAAAGTGCGAATTTTAATTGTAGCTAACTTTGCTATACCTCACAAAATTAGATAGGTGTCTTATAATTATGTCCACCACTGTAAGTTTTGTAAAACTGAAACAAATTTTAGGAATGTCATATAACAATGTCTTCAAAATTTACTCAGTTGCTTATACAGAACATTTCTTAGTATAAAGAGATTTTTTTGTCGTTTATACAGCGTTATAGGACGTTCATGCTGCTGTTGCATATTAATTTTCACTGTATATAACTTAAATACTAAATATATCATTGGCTTTTTAATTATTTAATCATATTTCTTTCGCATAAGTTAGAAATTGAAAAGTACTTAAAGTATCTTGATTATTAATATTGTTACTTTTGTAAAATGAAACATATTTTAGGAATGTCATATAACGCTGTCTTACAAATTTGATCAGTTGCTTATGCAGCACATTTCTTAATAAGAAGAGATTTTTTTCTCGTTGATACGGCGTTATATGACGTTCATTGTGCTGTTGCATATTAATTTTCATTGTATATTGTTTAGAGCTTCTTATAACTCAAATCCAAAGTATGTCATTGGTTTTTTAATTTTTTAATTATATTTCTTTTGTTTTAGTTAGAAATTAAGAAATGCTAAAAGCATCTTGATTATTAATATTGTTACGTTTTGTAAAACTGAAACATATTTTAGTAATGTCATATAACACTCTCTTCCAAATTTACTCAGATGCTTATGCAGCACAATATAAGGAGATATTTTTTTCTCGTTTATACGGCGTTATATCACATTCATTATGCTGCTGAAAACATTGGCTTTTTAATTGTATTTCTTTTATATGTTAGAAATTGAAAAATGCTAAAAACGTCTTATTATTAATATTTACTTAGTTTCTTATAGAGATGTCCTATAACGCTGTTTTCGATTTTTATTTTATTTATTTATTTATTTAGCGCTTGAAGAGGACATGTATTAATAATGCAGAGATTTTCCTTTTTATACATCATTATATGACGTTCATTGTATTGCTATATATTACTTTTGAGTATTATATAGTAATTCTTATAACGGAAATTTCGATAACATTGAATGTATTTTTTTCGTGCGAGTTAAAAATTGAAAATTCTCAAAGCAACTTAATTCTTAGGTCTTTCCCTAAAGTGATTGGTCTGAGCTATTTTTCTGAAAACAGAAATTTACAAATAATTTTTGACATCTGAAGAAAATTGTTTGTTACGTTTAATTAGTTAATGTTACGAATTCGAATAACAAAAACCAGAAAAATATAAATAAAATATTATTATTAAGAAATATCGTATATTCTTTTTTTATATTTTTAGCTGAACTAAAAATATACAGCTAAAATATAGAGCTTTTAACAGCTAAATTAGCTGTTAAGAAAGCATTTCTTTCTTGAACATTATTTTTTAAACATAATAAATTATTGGCTAACTTCTAGAACAGAATATGATGAACCCGACAATTCTTATGTCCATACTGTGCATTCGTTACAAAGACAGTTCATGATCAGGCCTGTAAAAATTTGTTTGGTCGGATGTCTATGCTAATTCGCTTTTGGGTCGAAAATCTGTCTATTAACCCGTTAGCGTCCAGTGTCCTTATTTGAGAAAAGCTAATAAAATGGCACATATATTTTTTGTGGTTTCTTGGGATGATTTCTGCTTTCTAGTGACACTTTATAGTGTCACTCTAAATGATCCCTGAAAGTTTTATGTGCCTACTATTAATTATTATTTCATAATTTGGATAGTCATTTTATGATTTTTCATTCGTTGCACCTACCTTTCCTTTTTGCGCTGGTATACTAACTTAAATCAAGTTGAATTAGAGGTCTGCACGGGCCGGAATTTCGAGGCCCGGGCCCGGCCCGTTTTGAAGTCGAAAAATGCAGTCCGGGCCCGGATCGGCCCGTTTATTTTTTAACGGTGTATGGCCCGGCCCGGACAAAAAACGATAAAATCAGGCCCGGCCCGACCAATTCAAAAATATGTAAAATAACAAATAATAATAATAATGATAATAATAATGCCTATGAAAAAGATTTTTAGTATGTGTTTGGCAGAGGTTTTATATAACCAAACAATAGTACGTTCTTTAACAAAACTGCTGAAATTTTACAAGACTATTATATATAAACAGAAATTCATTATTATAGACAAGGCACAAAGACAAACAGAAAGTCAAATCGGAAATATTAGCATTCATCAAACAATATAGTAAGGTTTTTAATTGATTAATACTACTAAAAATGCACTTTCAACCATTTCCTCTTATATACCGTAATGTATCCGAATCTTTCATGTTCTCCGGTAAACAAAACTTTAATGTTAATCTAACCATATTCAATAAAAAAGTTGCTTTTGGCTATGATAAAAATGATGCTACTTTCGACCACTGGAGAAAAGGAAAAGGAGTCTTAGAGAAAAATTTACAGCGGAAAGATTTTTATAGCCTTTATACCACCTAAACTCAATAGATCATAAGAAACAAAGCCTTATACACAGTAACGTATCTAATTTCTTTTGTTATGTACATATACGCAAACTGGTAGTGACATGCACACTATTTTGAATAGGAAACCATCTAATATTACTTTAAATAAAATATATTAATTTCGAGGCATGCTAAAAATATTTGCGAATAATCAGATTTCGGACAGACAGACTGATAGACAATTAAATTAAAGTTACAGGCACTTTTTTTTAACAAAATAGAACTTTATGTGACATACCAGCCTGTAAAATTACGTAAAATAAATGACTGAAGACATATTTTATCATTTTCCTTTTTCGTTGATTAACCAGGAAACAAGAAAAAGATTCGGGCCGACACGGCCCGGAGAAAATTTCATTCAGGCCCTGCCCAAGCCTGAAAATTTTTTTTAAGCCCGAGCCCGGCCCGTGCAGACCTCTAAGTTGAATAATATATATTATAATATTTTACTTTCGAGATTTTTGTCAACATATAATAAGAAATTAATCTGTTATCTCACGGTTTTTCTACCTCGAAGTTTTCTCGCTAGAACAGTAGACGACAATAAATGAGGATAGGCTTTAAATTTAAAGCTATCAGAAGGATTGTTTAAGTTATTATATTTTACTTTCAGTTGTTTATATTAATTTAGAAGTGAAATAATCTGCTAATAATATTTTGCAAAATTAATTCGGGCGTTAACGGGTTAATGTCAATCCTTATGATTCATTTTTAATGAAATTTTGCCAAACTGATTTGAGTAAAACTGTAAATATGAGATAACTGCCCATGACAATACAATACGGAAATATTTTCAAAGTTACAATCTCATAGAAACATATTCAAGGACTGAAATCTTTCTGCGTTTTCATATGTTATTACTATTTAATCTACTAATTTGAAATTTTTAGGGCCTTTCGACGTGTACTGTCCAATATAAAAAGTTTTTTTTTTACTTTTTATTTTAGGGAATTATTGATGTTATACTTCGCTGGTGCGATGCTTTATTTTTCAAGAATTACAGTACAGAGGGAAAAAGAAAAAAAAAAATCTTTTTTTTTTTTTTTTTTTTTTACTCATATATAATGTTAAAGAAAGTGTTGTCTTTGAGTAAAATATTTGAAACTAGCAAACCCGTACGAAATTTTCGCACTTTATTTTTTTTTCTTATTTAACTTTAAAATTTGAAACTTATAAATATTATACCAATTTCACCACCTAATTAAAATTTTAATTTACCAAAAGCCAAATTATTATTAGATCCAAATAAATATTGTGCGATAGTGAAACCAGAATTATGCAAAGAAAAATTAAAAAATAAAATTTTTGGTTGACGACTCAGTTTTCATACTTCCGCAGGCAGTACGGTTTTAGTAAAGGACCCCCGTGACGCCTTTTAAATTTTAATCGCCAATAATCCAATGACATTTTATTTATTTTGACATAATTTTTTGTAAAAAAAAAAAAAAAAAAAAAAAAAATACTTTTTTTTATTATACTTTTTATGATTGCGTTTTTTAGTCAATTTATGATAATAATCCATATTCTGTTTATATCTTTAAAATAGTGCTAGGTTTAAAATGACGCTTGCAAAGATTTTTAAGAAATAACTTTTCAATTTAATGTCATTACACAAACGTTGTCATGGTTTCTTATTAGATCATTGAGCTGAGTCCACGTGCTTAAATACTGTTCATTTTTAGATATTTTTTATTCTCGCGTATTTTATTAATTTCATCACTATCGTATCGTTTCGACAGAAATTAGTCGAAATTGGTCCACGTTAGAGAAATATTATATAGTTTGAGTTTTGCCATGTTTACACGTCTTGAGGTCGCCAGAATCCAGAAAACAATTTTTTAGTGATTGGCCTGTGTGTCTGTTATCAGCATACCAGTTTGGACTGCCTGCATAAGAACATATATTTGCAGGCAATCTAAACCTGGTGTACTAAATCTGCTCTGCATTATATGGGGATTGTACTTGAAACTTTTTATCAAAATTGGCAAATTGTAGTTGATAAATCTTTTTTATCACATCATATATAAGGACATCCAAGAAAAATCAAATACGTTACATTTATAGCTGAAATTTGCTGTAGTTAAAATATAACACTTTTTAAATTGCAATAAACAATATGAAATGATCAAATATTTTTATGTTTCTAAAAGCATGATCCTATTGGGATATGATACAAAAACAATTCATCTTCAGTTTATGCACCATTATAAGAGAAAAATAAAAATTACCGTACAAAAATTTCAGATGTATTATTCCTAAACTTGGAAAAAGCACGAAGTGCAATATAAGTTGTATTATTCATTTTGCATATCGTGCTAAATTTTAATTCACTATTTTGTGTGTATAAAATTTTTTTAGAAACTTTACAAGACTGCTCAAAATTAAGTGAATGCATTATTCTCTACTGAATGTATGATGGAAGTGCTAATAGTTTTCATCAAGATCAGGCAAGTAACCAAGGAATGATAATTACATTCTCATTCCCTTATGGCAGTCAAATTATTAAAATGAAATTCAATTTTTAACGTATATATATATATGTGTGTGTGTGTGTGTGTGTGTGTGTGTGTGTGTGTGTGTGTGTGTGTGTGTAAATTACGCGTTTTAAAGGTCCTGCACACAAAAGATTCTATTTTTATTTTATTTTTTCAGTAACTCATCGATATTTATTCCTCTTATCAAAATACTGTAAAAGCAAATAATTTTTGAATAAAACTTTTCTTACAATTTAACTTATAACTTTAAACAATTTTCTACATTAATATATTTTATTGCGATCGGTAAATAAATCTGTTTTCAGTTTTTTTTTTTTTTTTTTTTTTTTAATGTATTAAACGCTTTTTCTTGGCATATTGACAGATCCAACATAAATCGCCAAAACTAAACAACGCTCCGTGAACCTCCGTTATGTCAAACTATTTTATTAGGACCAGAAACATATTTCTTTCAGAGATTAAAAATCATCGACACTATTTGAGATAAACCACTATGAATTTTAATAAGTAATTATTTTATTATGTACAGATTTACAAAAGGACACCCTCAGATAATTTTAATTTTTTGTCCCATTTTGGCGATGAGGCCCACCAGCGACCGAGTGGTTCTGCGCTCAAAGCTGGTAGACATGAGGTGCCGGGTTGGATCCCAGGTCTCGCTCGTCGGCTTAGCCGTTTGAAGTTTTCCGTTGTGAACTGGTTTAAAACTTTTCAGGTTAAATTAAACTGGGAATATGTTATTTCAGAAATCGCTATAGATATAGAAGACTTCGTCTGCTGTTTGTTTTTCACCTATCATGTGATCTATGACGTCACGTGGGAAGAGTCCATTTCTTTCTTTTCCGAAAAAAAAAAAAAAATGTATTAAATAATTATGTATTTCAAACATTGAATATGGGAATTTCCATTTCCATTTCAATTTTTTTTTTTTTTTTTTTTTTAATGCAGTATTAATTTTTCTATTCAGTGAAAGGTAAAGCAGTGAATATCAGCAATTCCAATTCAGCGAAAGTCAGAGCGCCGCAGATGTTAATAAGTAAAGCGAGTCGAGGTGAGGCGAAGCTTTCCTCGGGGGTTGGTGAGCGGAGCGAACAGGGGGCAGAGCCCACTAGTATTTTGAAAAAAAATGTTGACTATATTTTGGCGCATATCATTTGACTGACCGTCGGCTATTGCAATGCAGAATTCTTCGTGATTTTTGAGTTAACGTTTTCTACGCTTGGCATTTAGTGACTGTAATTCCATGAAACTTAATAAATGCGTATTATATAAAAACTTATTATTTTAGTGCATATCGCACAAGTGGTGGTGCAGATCTTTTTTTTTTTTTTTTTTTTTTTTTTTCTCATGATTTTCGAGATGTCTGTGTGAGCCTCTATTGGATAAAGTATTGCGGAACTCTGTATACCAAGAATACTTAATATGAAATCCTCGATTACATTGTTGTGCATTTTTAACTATACTATATTGTTGGCATACTTGCCAACATACTATTTAATGTTCCGTAGTAGTAATATTAGCCCCACCTTCTTTTTCATACCATTATCATTTTAGAATATATTTTTAACCGACTTCAAAAAAGGAGGAAGGTTTTCAATTCAAACCGTATGTTTTTTTTTTTTCTTTTTTTGTTAGCTCATAACTTCTGAACGGATGCTCCGATTTTGATACTTTTTGTTTTGTTGAAAAGGTCATGGTCTAAAATAGGTCCCATTGTAATATCTTTACGATCTTAAGAAAATACAGGGTGTCCAAAAAATCAGTCCCAACTCTTTTAACTGCTAAACGGCTGCAGGTATAGTGATAAAAATGGTAAGTAAGTATAGGAAAGTGGCCATGCAGTATAAGGTTAAACCGCTTGTAGCGCCACCTGGTGGAAAATAGCAGAGTTAGTGGTCCTATCTGGAAAACGGATCTGAGAAAAAAGTGAATTACAAAGTTGAAGAGTATCATCGATTTTGTACAAAAAGATAGTTTTGACATTGATGCTAAAAATACAGTGCTAAAAACGTGCATTTGTTTGTTCGCAATTTCTTACACTTGAGCTACATTGCACACGTTGTAGCGTAGCTGGTGAGACATACGTTATATAAGTTCAAACTACGGTTACTTGATACTTTTTGATTTGTTGTAAAGATCTTGGTCTGAAGTAGGTCCCATTGTAATATCTTTAGAATCTAAAGAAAATAAAAAGCCATCTGGTGAAAAACGACGGAATTAGCGCTCCTATCTAAAAAACGGTTCAAGATGGGAGAAAAGTTAATTACGAAGTTGTAGAGCATCATCGATTTACTACGGACAGTTTTTAGACATTATTGCTAAAAATAGAACGCTTAAAACGTGCAGTTGTTTGTCCGCAATTTTCTACACTGTGCACACTTGAACTACTTTGTACACTTTGCAGCGTAGCGGATGACACGTATACTCTGTGGTTCAAAGTACTGTTACTGTATGCGGTCACATCGATTAGCGCAAAGTCGTTTTCAACCAACTTCAGAAAGGAGGGTGTTCTTAATTCGAGCTATGTGTTGTTGTTGGTGTTTGTAAGCTTATAACTTTAAAAGAGGTGTTCTAATTAACCGACTTCAAAAAGGAGGAGGTTCTCAATTCAAAGCGTATGTTTTTTTTTTTTTTTTTTTTTTTTGTTAGCTCATAACTTCTGAACGGATGAACGATTAATTCACATGATTTAGCTTAAATTTAAAGGTCTGGGGATTACAAAAGTGATTATTTTTAGAAATTTATTCTTCAGTCTTTAATAGACTATTTTTTGTTAATGCTCTTGGTGTTTTTGTGATAAAAGCACCACAGTTTTATATATATATATATATATATATATTATACACAATGTTGCATGTATTAGCGATTCCCTAATTTCTCTTATTACTAACAAGTAAAATATGAATATTTAATTTAAAAGTTAAAAAAAAAATCTCCCCCCCCCTTTCCGAATGAAATAAAATAATAATAATTAATATATATAATGATCCTCATCTCTCATGAACGAATCCGATTAGTACCGCTTCAAAACAGAAACTTTTGGCAGCCATTTTTTTTTCCGTTTATTTAATTCAACTTAGGAAACATACATATCATTTTCATACAGGTTTTGTATCGCACATATTCTTATTTCCTATAAAACCTTGAAAAACTATTCAATTGTAATGTTTAAATCTCTAAATTAAGTATAACGGATCACTGGCTATTATAAACATGAACCTATAAATAGAATTATGTAACTTCATGATTATAAACAAAGCAAGACCAAATAAAAACAAACCAAAACTGTTGCCATTCAGAAAATACAAATTCCAAATGGACAACTTTTTAATTCCGAATGAACGACTCTTTGACTGTTTCATTAAAAAAAACGCTTAAAATACTTCTAAAACATATTAAAGCCTTAAAAATCTTAAAATATTTGTAAAAACG
>CAWVNO010000867.1:0-42500 GCA_963930645.1 Salticus scenicus | reverse complement strand
GATTAAAATTAGCAATTTGAAAATGTGTTAGTGAGGTGTGCAGTCGTCCAATCTATCAATTTACCAAATTGTGTAGCTCTGCAATTAGAGCACGCACGCACAAAACATTTCGCTTTATTCATAAGTTTACATTTAATGTATGTGTCTGTTAAATAAAAGTATCTGAAGTAGATGTATATTTAATACTTTTATATATTTTTATGCAGCTACATTTATATAGAAGGAATTTCTAATTATTATGATTAAAGAAAAAAAATAATAAAAAAAAAAACATGCTCACAATCACACTTGACTAATCAAAGATTAACCAGACCATAATCCGATTTCCAAGGAAAATAATAATAATAAATTCGACTCACAAAAAAGAAATTTAACAAACCAACCTGAATTAAAAAGAAAAAAATTGCCAATTTAAATTGTTACAGAATGTAGACAGAAATATATATATTATTATTAAAATTCGTTTAAAGAAATAATTTAACAGACAAATCTTTTTTTAGAGCTGTTTATTTATGATATATTCTCTGTATTGCATGCTTAAATCAAAATATTTATATTATAAATATTTCTATTACATTCACATAAAAAATAAATTATATTTGTTTATCTTAAAAAAAGTTAAAAAACATTATTGCAATTTTAACGCCTGTAAAGAAAAACATATCTATTCCTTTTCTTTTAAAAGTATATAATGCATATGCAAAAACATTTGCTTGGGAAAAAAAAAAAAAAAAATGATTTGAATTATTATTATCCTTTTTAATGAAAATAGATTAAATTGATACAACATTGTTTTAGAAATCCCGAACTTCTAATCACAGTCTTAGAATAAAGAACTTTTAAAAATAATATTTAAACATCAATAGAAAATCAAATTAAATATTGAATTACTTACTATTATATGTGTTACTATCACATTGTTCCTGTTATATATATCCATTTATGAGAGGTAACGTCCTTGCTGAGCAATAAACATTATGAAATGTGTGAAATGCGAGGGAATTCAAATCAACGGAAGTTTAACCACAGCGCCCTCTTTTATATGCGGGTATTTTGCCAGAGTTGGTTCGTCAGAACATCCTGTGGATTAAGGCCACAATGAGACAAACATGCTTTTGGCCATGTGATCTTAGCTTGCATAAGGCCAGCTTTGTTGTGCCACTTCTGGGCTATTACCATTTTCGCTGACGGCAACCATTGTTGCTGGCAGCCACAAACGTCCCGCTGCTTAATCTACCCAAGGCAACCTGCAACTGATGGCAACTGCAGGATGCCAGCTATAGGCCATAACGTCCCCATCAGTAAAGGTTTTGCTGGGTTTGGGTGAAGAAAAATCATTGAATTCGCGTCATCGTCAGCAAACGCTTTCCATCCTTGTATGATACAAATAATGTATCACACAATTAACTTGCTAATGTGATGTGTTAATAATTATATACTGTATATTGTTTTAAAATCTGGTGCGGCGTTACACGACTTCTCTCATCTCCGGGCACTGTCTCTATTGCAGTTAGACCTCACAAAACAGTGAGAAAGCCCAAAGCTGCCATTTTTCTCACGTTTTTACAATCTGGTGCGGCTCTACACGACTTCTCTCATCTCCGGACACTGTCTCTTAAAGATTGCAGCCGGAAACGTTGCAGTTAGGCCTCACAGAACCGTGAGAAAGACCAAAGCCTCCATTTTTCTTACGTTTTTACAATCTGGTGCGGCTCTACACGACTTCTCTCATCTCCGGACACCGTCTCTATTACAGTTAGACCTCACAAAACCGTGAGGAAGGCCAAAGCCGCCATTTTTCTCACGTTCTTACAATCTGGTGCGGCTCAACACGACTTCATTTAACTCCGGACACTATCTCTTAACCATTGCATCCGGAATCGTTGCAATTAGACTTCACAGAACCATGAGAAAGACCAAAGCCGCCATTTTTCTCACGTTTTTAAAATCTGGTGCGGTTCTACACGACTTCTCCTGAGCTTCCAACATAATCCGGCAAATTGTTAGTACCGCCCCTTTTTCTTCACCACTTAATTTTTAGAGTATTTTTCTTCTTAATTCATTGTAGATACATTTGAAGAGAATTTCTCTAAAAATTAAGTGGTGTAGAAAAAAAGGCGGTACTAACAATTTGCCGGATTAGGTTGGCAGCTCTGCTTCTCTCATCTCCGGACACTGTCTCTTAAAGATTGCAGCCGGAAACGTTGCAATTAGACCTCACAGAACCGTGATAAAGGCCAAAGCCTCCATTTTTCTCACGTTTTTACAATCTGGTGCGGCTCTACACGACTTCTCTCATCTCCGGACACTGTCTCTTAAAGATTGCAGCGGTAAACGTTCCAGTTAGACCTCACAAAACCATGATAAAGGCCAAAGTTGCAATTTTTCTCACGTTTTTACGATCTGGTGTGGCTCTACACGACTTCTCTCATCTCCGGACACTGTCTCTATTACAGTTAGACCTCACAAAGAACGAAAATTATAAAATATCGAAACACATTCGATTTACAAACAAAAATTGAAAATACATTTAAATGATCACGTGGTAACCATCATGATCTAAACATTGTTTTGAAGTTTTTTCGTTCACATTCCGTCATTTTTGACGGGTTATATACTAGTAATAATAATAAAATGCTTATGTTTCGATAAAATTTAATTATAGTTATTATATACCAGAAGATAAAATTTGTAACTAATTTAGTTTTCCGCCCATAAATTATTATTATCCCTTCAAATATTTCAAATATTTTGCTAGAGTAAGAGCACGTACACTAATGATAAAATAAATAAATAAAAATGTTTAAGTTAATTTGATAATGTATAATTTATTATTATTATTGTTATTAATTTAATTTAACAAAATGGAACTTTCTTCTTCTTCTCTCTCTCTCTCTCTCTTTTTTTTTTCTCTCTCTCTCTCTCTTTTTTTCTCTCTCTCTCTCTTCTTTTTGTTAGTTTAAATAAAATAATTTAAAAATAAAATGTTTGATCATTTTTCTGCATTTGAAAAGTTATTATTAAACAGAAATTAAACTTTAAGCTGAAATATTTTTTCTTTATTATTTTTTTCTTTATTCTTAATTTAATCTCTTGTTATTGTGCATATATGTATTATTTAACTTACTAATTTTTTTTCTACTTCATTATTCATTAAATTTAACTTTTTTGTTTTAAATAAATTAAAAAATGTTTTAAAAATAGGCAATTAAATTTTAAAACTGAAATGCTTACTTTTGAAATATTTACTTGAATTTATACTGAAGTAAAAGTTAAATTCAACTAATAATGAAGTAGAAATTAATTGCTGAATTAAAACTTACAACTGGCAAATTATTTATTTTAAACTTCTTTTTTCCAGACTTATAAATAAAAAATTAAAAAAAAAAAAAAAAAAAAAAAAATTAAAAGGACCTGACGAGGTTTGAACCCGGGTACTGTTGGTTTGAAACGAGATGCTCTGTGTCCAAGCCACTTCTCCTTATGTTAGTTATTACAAAGTCTTTAAATGAGCATTTTTCCAATTATTTTATTATGAACGATGAATTCACAGGATTTAACTTAGAATTTATTGCTCCGAAGACGTCAAAATTGATTATTTTCCGAAAGTTATTCTTTAGTCTTTAATTTTAGAGTTATTTTTGTTTTATTATTTTAAGGTAAAAGCAACAGATCTATTGTCACTCGTAAACTTCTTAATCAAATATCTTTAAAACAAATTACTAAACGTACGTAGTGTTCACACAAAAAATTCATAATTTTGAAAGTTCTTTTCAAAAAAGTATAACTTATGTGCATCATTTTTGTTTTTTAAATCACCAGTTTTTATTAAAAAATGGCTGACAATATCTTAGCGTATTCACTTTCGACCATTTACGCACTGTGATTGGTCAGATAGTATACGAAGCTGAAACTCGCAATTCGGCTTCCGCTCACTGCTTCCGATCGGTTCATTGTAGGGCCAAAAGTGATTGTCGTAAACATTTTGGTGAGATCTTCCAAACTCGGCATCGTGAAGTTCTCACGTCGTGAGCTTTACGAAGTGTTCGTTGTCGGCCCCCTGATCTTAACTCATTCATCTGAGCAGTGAGACCTTCTAGAAGTTTCTTCATTTCTTGCTCCATAGCTCTTGTTATCACCATTCACAGACAATCCCACTTCTGTCACCAGAAATGCTGCGTACTTGGGGGTTCGTGAGTTGTCCAAGAATAAAAGGCGAAACTTACAAAAATTCAATAATTTATTAATAGAAAGTTCCAGAAAAATACAGGTCTATAAAGCAAGTATCAGCTTCAATTCAACCAGTAAACACAGCTTAAACAACAGCTGTCAATAGCAAATCCACAGTACAAACTGTATAGAAATAACACATAAATCAAGTCTCTTTCAAAGAGGCTCAAAACAATGCAAGCATTAGCGGAAGCAAGCTGAGAACTGAACTGACTAGCCTTGGCGAAAGAAAACAGCTCTTATATACCCCTGTAAAAGTGTGGAAGGTTCCAGAAATTTCCGTATCTCATCAACCAATGAGATTAGAGCTTCTATATTTGGTATATCTCTAATAAGGATTTTCTCGCCATGGTCGCCAAAAAATCGCCAAGGTAGGGAAAAGTCGCCAAATTTGTCCCTTACCTGCCTTATTGGAGATTTATAATGCGTTTTTAAGGGAAAATAAGGCTATTTTAACGCTAAAACGACTAGAAATGCACAAAATTAGCACTTTATCAACTTACTAAGCCTCTTTGAAAGAATTTATACAAAAATAAACACAATTATTTACAATTTTGTAACAATATATATATATATATATATATATATATATATTACTACAAAACACATTAATCGTACCTTTTGATCGATATTACTTTTATGCCCCTTCTCTTATAAAAAAAATAGGCTAAAAATGTACGACGAATGTTAGGTTTGCAGATAAGCATTTTAATAATAATAATAGAAATTCAAAATTTCCGAGAAACCAATATTCTTAGTAAATATTCAATCCTTAAAGAAAACAAGTCACAGAATCTTTACTTACATAACTATGCAATACATATTCCGATTAATTCCTGTATTTACTTTTCAATCAGACTGATAAAATTTCTTCTAAAAATTTTATGTACACCACATAGTGAGTTAAAATTTAACACGATATGAAAAATACTTAATACAACTTGAAGTGCACTTCCCGCATTTTCCAGGTGTAGCCATAATACATCTAAAATTTTTGTACGATATTTTTTTTTTCTTTTGGTGTTGTATAAACTAAAGATGAATGTTTTTCATACCACATTTCAATTGAATCGTGCTTTTAGGAATATAAATTTCATCATTTCATATTGTTCGATGCAGTCTAAAGGTGTTAAACTGTACCTACAAATATTTACTTACGCCTGTAAACGTAATGTATTTGATTTTTCTGGATGTCCGAATACACGATGTGGTAGAATCATTTGCCAACTACAATTTGTCAATTTTGATAAAAAGTTTCAGGTGCCATCCCTAATGATAGAGATTCAGTACACGAGGTTTCGACTACCTGTAAATATTGGTTCGTGAGTTATGCTGATGAGAGATACACAGACAAAGCGTTATAAAAAAGTGTTTATTGGATTCACGGGACCTCAAAATGTGTAAACATAGCAAAACTCAATTTCAAAAATCTCACTTAAAAATACTTTCTCTACCATTATATTGGTAAAAGGATAATATGTAATATATAGATTAGTACACACTAAAACTTACTAAAAACTGCAATGTAGGAGATTAAAATGTAATCGCAAGATTTCATGGGGCAGAAATATTTTAGTCCTTCAGTATGTTTCTAATAAGATTGTAACTTTGCACATATTTCCGTATTGTGTTGTTATCGCCTTGTCTCTTGTTTAAACTTTAAGTAAAGTCGAATTCGGCAAAACTTCATTTAAAATGAATCACAACAATTGACACCATTAGTTTCAGTTACAAAGATCTACCTACTGATCACAGACATCCGACCAAACAAATAAAACTTCTGTAGGAGTGATTAGAAACGAATGTAACAGTACGAATGCAAGTATTGTCGATTTCAGAAAATACATAGTGATATTCTATTCTAGAAGTCAATCAATAATGTATTATATTTAAATTATAATGTTAAAGAAAGAAACGCCTTTTCATTAGCTAAAAATATATAAATGAACGTATATATTTTTAATAATGATACTTATATTTTTCTCGTTTTTGTTACATGAATTTGTTCCTTTAAATTAATCAAACGTTACGATTCATTTTCTACACTTGCCAAAAAAATTTTTAATAAACTTTTATCTTCTGCAAAATCGCCCAGACTTTGGAAGAAGACCCAGTTACTGTTGTTACATATGTTTTGTAAAATGGAAACATAATTCAGGAATGTTATATAACGCTGTCTTCAAAAATTTACCTATTTGCTTATACAGCACTTTTCTTAATACGAAGGGATATTTTTCTCATTTGAACGGTGATATATGACGTTTATTGTGCTGCTGCATATTAATTTTCACTATACATTCTAGAGTGCTTCATATAACTCAAATCTAAAATATAACATTGGCTTTTTAATTACTTAATTATATTTCTTTTGTATAAGTTAGGAACTGAAATATACTTAAAGCGTTTTCAAAGCATTTTTAATGCCTGTAGTGGTCATCTTATTCTGTGTAGCGAGCGAAAGCATAAAGGTGTCTGTCTCTCGAGGACAAGAGAGGAGTACGTCCAGATCTTTTAATCACCGATCTATTATTTCCTCTTTTCAAAACATTTCTAATTGCACATCTAGAGCGTTTAATAACTTTTGAAATATTATTAATTGAAGCACCAGTTCCTTTTAATCTCCAAATTTTGCGAATTTCACCTTCTTTTAATTCTGTACCTCGTGGCATGTTTGTAATTGCATGAAGTCGGTTATCGTCTGCTTTAGTTAACTGCTGATGTCATAACAGCCTGCAGAAAATTTGCATATTGCACATTATTTTCGAAAAAAAGCAGATGTTTAAATTAAAATGTTAGGGTGTCTTATAATTTTGTCCGTGGTATTTTAAAAACTCTAAAATATATTTTAAAAACTCTATATTTTAAAAACTCTTTTTTTTTAAACTCTAAAAAATATCATTTCTGTAAAACAATTATGTGTGATAAAAGAATAAATTTATGTTTTTGACGTATTTGATAAACATGTACAAGCTCTGAATCTTTTCTTTCACTATTTGTCAAATTAGATAGGTGTCTTATAATTACGCCCACCACTGTATGACGTTCATTGAGCTGTTTGTTGCATATTAATTTTCGCTGTATATTATTTAGCGGTTCTTATAACTCAAATCCAAAGTATATCATTGGCTTTTTAATTTTAATTTTTTAATGATATATCTTTTGTAAAAGTTAGAAATTGAAAAATGCTAAAAGCATCTTGATTATTAATTTTATTATGTTTTGTAAAATAGAAACAAATTTTATGAATGTCATATAACGCTGTCTTTGAAATTTACTCAGTTGCTTATGCAGAACATTTCTTAATATAAAGAGATTTTGTTCTCATTTATACGGCGTTATAGGAAGTTCATTATGCTGTTGCATATTAATTTTCACTGTAAATAACTTAAATACAAAATATATCATTAGCTTTTAAATTATTTAATCATATTTCTTTTGTATAAGTTAGAAATTGAAAAATGCTAAAAGGAACTTATTATTAATATTGTTACGTTTTGTAAAACTGAAACATATTTCAGAAATGTTGTTATAACGCGGTCATCCAAATTTACTCAGTTGCTTATGCAGCACATTTCTTACTATAAAGAGATTTTTTTCTGGTTGATACGGCGTTATATGACGTTCATTGTACTGCTGCATATTAATTTTCACTATATACTGTATACTGAAGGTTCTTAGAGTTCAAATGCAATAACATTGACATGCAATAACATGTTTTGTAAAACTGAAACATATTTTAGGAATGTCATATAACACGGTCTTCCAAATTTACTCAGTTGCTTATGCAGCACATTTCTTAATATAAAGAAATTTATTTTCCTCGTTGATACGGCGTTATATGACGTTCATTGTGTTGTTGCATATTAATTTAACTTTATATTGTATAGCGCTTCTTATAACTCAAATCCAAAGTATATCATTGGCTTTTTAATTTTCTGATGATATTCCTTTTGTATAAGTTATAAATTGAGAAATGCTTAAAGCATCTTGATTATTAATATTGTTACGTTTCGTAAAATTCAAACATATTTTAGGAATGTCACATAACGCTGTCTTCCAAATTTACTCAGTTGCTTATGCAGCATATTTCTTAATTTAAAGAGATTTTTTTCCTCGTTGATACGGCGTTATATGACGTTGATTGTGCTGTTGCATATTAATTTAACTGTATATTGTTTAGCGCTTCTTATAACTGAAATCCAAAGTATATCATTGGCTTCTTAATTTTTTGATGATATTTCTTTTGTATACGTTATAAATTGAAAAATGCTTAAAGCATCTTGATTATTAATATTGTTACGTTTTGTAAAATTCAAACATATTTTAGGAATGTCACATAACGCTGTCTTCCAAATTTACTCAGTTGCTTATGCAGCATATTTCTTAATTTAAAGAGATTTTTTTCCTCGTTGATACGGCGTTATATGACGTTGATTGTGCTGTTGCATATTAATTTAACTGTATATTGTTTAGCGCTTCTTATAACTGAAATCCAAAGTATATCAATGGCTTCTTAATTTTTTGATGATATTTCTTTTGTATACGTTATAAATTGAAAAATGCTTAAAGCATCTTGATTATTAATATTGTTACGTTTTGTAAAATTCAAACATATTTTAGGAATGTCACATAACGCTGTCTTCCAAATTTACTCAGTTGCTTATGCAGCATATTTCTTAATTTAAAGAGATTTTTTTCCTCGTTGATACGGCGTTATATGACGTTGATTGTGCTGTTGCATATTAATTTAACTGTATATTGTTTAGCGCTTCTTATAACTGAAATCCAAAGTATATCATTGGCTTCTTAATTTTTTGATGATATTTCTTTTGTATACGTTATAAATTGAAAAATGCTTAAAGCATCTTGATTATTAATATTGTTACGTTTTGTAAAATTCTAACATATTTTAGGAATGTCACATAACGCTGTCTTCCAAATTTACTCAGTTGCTTATGCAGCATATTTCTTAATTTAAAGAGATTTTTTTCCTCGTTGATACGGCGTTATATGACGTTCATTGTGCTGTTGCATATTAATTTAACTGTATAATTGTATAGCTCTTCTTATAACTCAAATCCAAAGTATATCATTGGCTTTTTAATTTTTTGATGATATTTCATTTGTATAAGTTATAAATTGAAAAATGCTTAATGCATCTTGATTATTAATATTTTTACGTTTTGTAAAACTTAAACATATTTTAGGAATGTTGTATAACGCTGTCTTTAATTTACTAAGTTGCTTATGCAGCGCATTTCTTAATATAAAGAGATGTTTTTTCTCGTTGACACGGCGTTATATGACGTTCATTGTATTGCTGCATATTAATTTTCACAATATACTGTATACTGAAGTTTCTTACAGTTAAAATGCAATAACATTGACTTTTATATTATTTAATCATATTTCTTTTGTATAAGTTAAAAAGTGAAAAGTATTTAAAGCATCTTGATTATTAATATTGTTACGTTTTGTAAAACTGAAACAGAGTTAAGGAATGTCATGTAACAATGTCTTCCAAATTTCTGCGTTTGCATATTAATTTTCATTGTATATAACTTAAATACAAAATATATCATTGGCTTTTTAATTATTTAATCATATTTCTTTTTTATAAGTTAGAAAATGAAAAGTACTTAAAGTATCTTGATTATTATTATTGTTACGTTCTGTAAAACTGAAACATATTTTAGGAATGCCATATAACACTGTGTTCCAAATTTACTGAGTTGCTTATGCAGCACACTTCTTAATATAAAGAGAGATTTTTTTCTCGTTGATACGGCGTTATAGGACGTTCATTGTACTGTTGCATATTAATTTTCACTATATGCTGTATACTGAAGGTTCGTAGAGATGAAATGCAATAACATTCGTTTTTATATTATTTAATCATGTTTCTTTTGTATAAGTTAAAAATTGAAAAGTACTTAAAGCATCTTGATTATTGATATTGTTACATTTTGTAAAACTGAAACATATTTTAGGAATGTCATATAACACTGTCTTCCAAATGTACTCAGTTGCTTATGCAGCACATATCTTAATATAAAAAGATATTTCTTTCTGGTTTATACGGCGTTATATGACGTTCACTATGTTGTTGAAAACGTTGACTTTTTAATTATGTTTCTTTTATATAAGATAAAAATTGAAATTTCTAAAAGCATCTTGTTTATTAATATTGTAACGTTTTTTTAAAATTGAAACACATTTTAGGAATGGCATATAACACTGTCTTCCAAATTTACTGAGTTGCTTATGCAGCACATTTCTTAATATAAAGAGATTTTTTTTTTCTCGTTGATACGGCGTTATATGACGTTCATTGTGCTATTGCATATTAATTTAACTGTATATTGTTTAGCGCTTATTATAACTCAAATCCAAAGTATACCATTGGCTTTTTTAATTTTCTGATGATACTTGTTTTGTATAAGTTATAAATTGAAAAATGCTTAAAGCATCTTGATTATTAATATTGTTACGTTTCGTAAAACTGAAACATATTTTAAGAATGTTGTATAACGCTGTCTTCCAAATTTACCCAGTTGCTTATGCAGAACATTTCTTAATATAAAGAGATTCTTTTCTCGTTGATACGGCGTTATAGGTCAAAAGTATATCATTGGCTTTTTAATTTTTAAATGATATTTCTTTTGAATAAATTAGAAATTGAAAAATGCTAAAGTATCTTGATTATTAATATTATTACGTTTTGTAAAATTGAAACATATTTTACGAATGTAATATAACGCTGTCTTCCAAATTTACTCAGTTGCTTATGCAGCGCATTTCTTAACATAAAAAGATTTTTTTTCTCGTTGATACGGCGTTATTTTACGTTCATTGTACTGCTGCATATTATTTTTCACTATATACTGTATAGTGAAGCTTAATAGAGTTCAAATGCAATAATATTCATTTTATATTATTTAATCATATTTCTTTTGTAAAAGTTAAAAATTGAAAAGTACTTAAAGCATCTTGATTAATAATATTATTACGTTTTGTAAAACTAAACATATTTTAGGAATGTCATATAACACTGCGTCCAAATTTATTTAGTTGCTTATGCAGCACTTTTTTTAATATAAAAAGATATTTGTTTCTGGTTTATACGGCGTTATATGACGTTCACTATGTGTTTGAAAACATTGACTTTTTAATTATATTTCTTTTATATAAGATAAAAATTGAAAAATGCTAAAAGCACCTTCTTTATTCTTATTGTTACGTTTTATAAAACAGAAACAAAATTTAGGAATGTCATATAACACTGTCATCCAAATTTACTCAGTTGCTTATGCAGCACATTTCTTAATATAAAGAGATTTTTTTTCTCGTTTATACGGCGTTATATGACGTTCATTATGCTTCTTAAAACACTGACTTTTTAATTATATTTCTTTTATATAAGTTAGAAATTGAAAAATGATAAAAGCATCTTATTATTAATATTGTTACGTTTTGTAAAACTGAAACATATTTTAGGAATGTTGTATAACGCTGTCTTCCAAATTTACTCAGTTGCTTATGCAGCATATTTCTTAATATAAAGAAATTTTTTTTCCTCGTTGATACGGCGTTATATGACGTTCATTGTGCTGTTGCATATTAATTTAACTGTATATTGTATAGCGCTTCTTATAACTCAAATCCAAAGTATATCATTGGCTTCTTAATTTTTTGATGATATTTCTTTTGTATACGTTATAAATTGAAAAATGCTTAAAGCATCTTGATTATTAATATTGTTACGTTTTGTAAAATTCAAACATATTTTAGGAATGTCACATAACGCTGTCTTCCAAATTTACTCAGTTGCTTATGCAGCATATTTCTTAATTTAAAGAGATTTTTTTCCTCGTTGATACGGCGTTATATGACGTTGATTGTGCTGTTGCATATTAATTTAACTGTATATTGTTTAGCGCTTCTTATAACTGAAATCCAAAGTATATCATTGGCTTCTTAATTTTTTGATGATATTTCTTTTGTATACGTTATAAATTGAAAAATGCTTAAAGCATCTTGATTATTAATATTGTTACGTTTTGTAAAATTCAAACATATCTTAGGAATGTCACATAACGCTGTCTTCCAAATTTACTCAGTTGCTTATGCAGCATATTTCTTAATTTAAAGAGATTTTTTTCCCCGTTGATACGGCGTTATATGACGTTGATTGTGCTGTGGCATATTAATTTAACTGTATATTGTTTAGCGCTTCTTATAACTGAAATCCAAAGTATATCATTGGCTTCTTAATTTTTTGATGATATTTCTTTTGTATACGTTATAAATTGAAAAATGCTTAAAGCATCTTGATTATTAATATTTTTACGTTTTGTAAAACTTAAACATATTTTAGGAATGTTGTATAACGCTGTCTTTAATTTACTAAGTTGCTTATGCAGCGCATTTCTTAATATAAAGAGATGTTTTTTCTCGTTGACACGGCGTTATATGACGCTCATTGTATTGCTGCATATTAATTTTCACAATATACTGTATACTGAAGTTTCTTACAGTTAAAATGCAATAACATTGACTTTTATATTATTTAATCATATTTCTTTTGTATAAGTTAAAAAGTGAAAAGTACTTAAAGCATCTTGATTATTAATATTGTTACGTTTTGTAAAACTGAAACAGAGTTAAGGAATGTCATGTAACAATGTCTTCCAAATTTCTGCGTTTGCGTATTAATTTTCATTGTATATAACTTAAATACAAAATATATCATTGGCTTTTTAATTATTTAATCATATTTCTTTTTTATAAGTTAGAAAATGAAAAGTACTTAAAGTATCTTGATTATTATTATTGTTACGTTCTGTAAAACTGAAACATATTTTAGGAATGCCATATAACACTGTGTTCCAAATTTACTGAGGTGCTTATGCAGCACATTTCTTAATATAAAGAGATATTTTTTTCTCGTTGATACGGCGTTATAGGACGTTCATTGTACTGTTGCATATTAATTTTCACTATATGCTGTATACTGAAGGTTCGTAGAGATGAAATGCAATAACATTCGTTTTTATATTATTTAATCATGTTTCTTTTGTATAAGTTAAAAATTGAAAAGTACTTAAAGCATCTTGATTATTGATATTGTTACATTTTGTAAAACTGAAACATATTTTAGGAATGTCATATAACACTGTCTTCCAAATGTACTCAGTTGCTTATGCAGCACATATCTTAATATAAAAAGATATTTCTTTCTGGTTTATACGGCGTTATATGACGTTCACTATGTTGTTGAAAACGTTGACTTTTTAATTATGTTTCTTTTATATAAGATAAAAATTGAAATTTCTAAAAGCATCTTGTTTATTAATATTGTAACGTTTTTTTAAAATTGAAACAAATTTTAGGAATGGCATATAACACTGTCTTCCAAATTTACTGAGTTGCTTATGCAGCACATTTCTTAATATAAAGAGATTTTTTTTTCTCGTTGATACGGCGTTATATGACGTTCATTGTGCTATTGCATATTAATTTAACTGTATATTGTTTAGCGCTTATTATAACTCAAATCCAAAGTATACCATTGGCTTTTTTAATTTTCTGATGATACTTGTTTTGTATAAGTTATAAATTGAAAAATGCTTAAAGCATCTTGATTATTAATATTGTTACGTTTCGTAAAACTGAAACATATTTTAAGAATGTTGTATAACGCTGTCTTCCAAATTTACCCAGTTGCTTATGCAGAACATTTCTTAATATAAAGAGATTCTTTTCTGGTTGATACGGCGTTATAGGTCAAAAGTATATCATTGGCTTTTTAATTTTTAAATGATATTTCTTTTGAATAAATTAGAAATTGAAAAATGCTAAAGTATCTTGATTATTAATATTATTACGTTTTGTAAAATTGAAACATATTTTAGGAATGTAATATAACGCTGTCTTCCAAATTTACTCAGTTGCTTATGCAGCGCATTTCTTAACATAAAAAGATTTTTTTTCTCGTTGATACGGCGTTATATTACGTTCATTGTACTGCTGCATATTAGTTTTCACTATATACTGTATAGTGAAGCTTAATAGAGTTCAAATGCAATAATATTCATTTTATATTATTTAATCATATTTCTTTTGTAAAAGTTAAAAATTGAAAAGTACTTAAAGCATCTTGATTAATAATATTATTACGTTTTGTAAAACTAAACATATTTTAGGAATGTCATATAACACTGCGTCCAAATTTATTTAGTTGCTTATGCAGCACTTTTTTTAATATAAAAAGATATTTGTTTCTGGTTTATACGGCGTTATATGACGTTCACTATGTGTTTGAAAACGTTGACTTTTTAATTATATTTCTTTTATATAAGATAAAAATTGAAAAATGCTAAAAGCACCTTCTTTATTCTTATTGTTACGTTTTATAAAACAGAAACAAAATTTAGGAATGTCATATAACACTGTCATCCAAATTTACTCAGTTGCTTATGCAGCACATTTCTTAATATAAAGAGATTTTTTTTCTCGTTTATACGGCGTTATATGACGTTCATTATGCTTCTTGAAACCCTGACTTTTTAATTATATTTCTTTTATATAAGTTAGAAATTGAAAAATGATAAAAGCATCTTATTAATAATATTGTTACGTTTTGTAAAACTGAAACATATTTTAGGAATGTTGTATAACGCTGTCTTCCAAATTTACTCAGTTGCTTATGCAGCACATTTCTTAATATAAAGAAATTTTTTTCCTCGTTGATACGGCGTTATATGACGTTCATTGTGCTGTTGCATATTAATTTAACTGTATATTGTATAGCGCTTCTTATAACTCAAATCCAAAGTATATCATTGGCTTTTTAATTTTCTGATGATATTTCTTTTGTATAAGTTATAAATTGAAAAATGCTTAAAGCATCTTGATTATTAATATTGTTACGTTTCGTAAAACTGAAACATATTTTAGGAATGTTGTATAACGCTGTCTTCGAAATTTACCCACAGTTGCTTATGCAGCACATTTCTTAACATAAAAAGATTTTTTTTTTTTCTCGTTGATACGGCGTTATATTACGTTCATTGTACTGCGGCATATTATTTTTCACTATATACAGTATACTGAGTTCAAATGCAATAACAGTCATTTTATATTATTTAATCATATTTCTTTTGTAAAAGTTAAAAATTGAAAAGTACTTAAAGCATCTTGATTATTAATATTGTTATGTTTTGTAAAACTGAAACATATTTTAGGAATGTCATATAACACTGTCTTCCAAATTTACTCAGTTGCTCATGCAGCATATTTCTTAATATAAAAAGATATTTTATTCTGGTTTATACGGCGTTATATGACGTTCACTATGTTGTTGAAAACGTTGACTTTTTAATTATATTTCTTTTATATAAGATAAAATTTGAAAAATGCTAAAAGCCACTCGTTTATTAATATTGTTACGTTTTATAAAACAGAAACAAATTTTAAGAATGTCATATAACACTGTCTTCCAAATTTACTCAGTTGCTTAGGCAAAACATTTCTTATTATAAAGAGATTTTTTTTCTCGTTGATACGGCGTTATAGGACGTTCATGCTGCTGTTGTATATTAATTTTCACGGTATATAACTCAAATCCTGAGTATGTCATTGGCTTTTTAATTTTTAAATGATATTTCTTTTGAATAAATTATAAATTGAAAAATGCTAAAAGCATCTTGATTATTAATATTGTTACGTTTTGTAAAATTGAAACATATTTTAGGAATGTCACATAACGCTGTCTTCCAAATTTACTCAGTTGCTTACGCAGCATATTTCTTAATATAAAGAGATTTTTTTCCTCGTTGATATGGCGTTATATGACGTTCATTGTGCTGTTGCATATTAATTTAAATATATATAAATCAAATTGAAAGTATATCATTGGCTTTTTAATTTTTTAATGATATTTCTTTTCTATAAGTTAGAAAATAAAAAATGCTAAAAGCATCTTGTTTATTAATATTGTTACGTTTTAAAAAATTGAAACATATTTTAGGAATGCCATATAACACTGTGTTCCAAATTTACTGAGTTGCTTATGCAGCACATTTCTTAATATAAAGAGATTTTTTTTCTCGTTGATACGGCGTTATATGATGTTCATTATGCTTCTTAAAACACTGACTTTTTAATTATATTTCTTTTAAATAAGTTAGAAATTGAAAAATGATAAAAGCATCTTATTATTAATATTGTTACGTTTTGTAAAAGTGAAACATATTTTAGGTATGTTGTATAACGCTGTCTTCCAAATTTACCCAGTTGCTTAGGCAGAACATTTCTTAATATAAAGAGATTTTTTTTCTCGTTGATACGGCGTTATAGGACGTTCATGCTTCTGTTGTATATTAATTTTCACTGTCTATTGTTTAGCGCTTCTTATAACTCAAATCCAATGTATGTCATTGGCTTTTTTATTTTTTAATTATTTTTCTTTTGTATAAGTTAGAAATTAAAAAATGCTAAAAGCATCTTGATTATTTATATTGTTACGTTTTGTAAAATTGAAACATATTTTAGGAATGTCATACAACACTCTCTTCCAAATTTACTTAGTTGCTTATGAGCACATTTCTTAATATAAGGAGATAATTTTTTTCTCGTTTATACGGCGTTATATGACGTTCATTATGCTGTTGAAAACATTGACTTTTTAATTGTATTTCTTTTATATGTTAGAAATTGCAAAATGCTAAAAACGCCTTATTGTTACGTTTTGTAAAACTGAAACATATTTCAGGAATGTTATATAACGCTGTCTTCCAAATTTACTCAGTTGCTTACGCAGCACATTCCTTAATATAATTTTTTTTTTGTCTCGTTTATACGGCGTTATATGACGTTCATTGTCCTGTTGCATATGAATTTTCGCTATATATTGTCTAGCTCTTCTTATAGCTCAAATTCAAAATATATCATTGGTTTTTTAATTATTTAATTATATTTCTTTTGTATAGGTCAGATATTGAAAAATACTTAAAGCATCTTGATTATTAATATTGCATTAATAGTGCTGCTGCATATTAATTTTCAGTATATATTCAGTATTAATTTTCAGTATTCTTCTTAGAACTTAAATCCAAAATATAACATTGATTTTTTAATTATAATTCTTTTGTATGAGTTAGAAATTGAAAAATGCTCAAAGCATCTTAATTATTACTAGTGATACATTTTATGAAACGGAAAAATAATTTAGGAAATTTGTATAACACTTTTTTTCATATTTACTTAGTTTCTTATAGAGATGTCCTATAACGCTGTTTTCAGTTTTTATTTTATTTCATTTCATTTATTTATTTATTTATTTAGCGCTTTAAGAGGACATGTATTAATAATACAGAGATTTTCCTTTTTATAAATAATTATATGACTACTTATATGTATTGCTATATATTACTTTTGAGTATTATATAGTAATTCTTATAACGGAAATTGCAGTAACATTGAATGTATTTTTTTCTTGCGAGTTAAAAATTGAAAATTCTCAAAGCAACTTAATTCTTAGGTCTTTCCCTAAAGTGATTGGTCTGAGCTATTTTTCTGAAAACAGAAATTTACAAATAATTTTTGACATCTGAAAAAAATTGTTTGTTACGTTTAATTAGTTAATGTTACGAATACGAATAACAAAAACCAGAAAAATATAAGTAAAATATTATTATTAAGAAATATCGTATATTCTTTTTTATATTTTTAGCTGTTATGAAAGCATTTCTTTCTTGAACATTATTTTTTAAACATAATAAATTATTGGCTAACTTCTAGAACAGAATATGATGAACCCGACAATTCTTGTGTCCATACTGTGCATTCGTTACAAAGACAGTTCATGATCAGGCCTGTAAAAATTTGTTTGGTCGGATGTCTATGCTAATTCGCTTTTGGGTCGAAAATCTGTCTATTAACCCGTTAGCGCCCAGTGTCCTTATTTGAGAATGCTAATAAAATGGCACATATATATTTTGTGGTTTCTTGGGATGATTTCTGCTTTCTAGTGACACTTTCTAGTGTCACTCTAAATGATCCCTGAAAGTTTTATGTGACTACTATTAATTATTATTTCATAACTTGGATAGTCATTTTATGATTTTTCATTCGTTGCACCTATCTCTCCTTTTTGCGCTGGTATACTAACTTAAATCAAGTTGAATAAGAGGTCTGCACGGGCCGGAATTTCGAGGCCCGGGCCCGGCCCGTTTTGAAGTCGAAAAATGCAGTCCGGGCCCGGCTCGGCCCGTTTATTTTTTAACGGTGTATGGCCCGGCCCGGACAAAAAACGATAAAATCAGGCCCGGCCCGACCAATTCAAAAATATGTAAAATAACAATTAATGATAATAATGATAATAATAATGCCTATGAAAAAGATTTTTAGTATGTGTTTGGCAGAGGTTTTATATAACCAAACAATAGTACGTTCTTTAACAAAACTGCTGAAATTTTACAAGACTATTATATATAAACAGAAATTCATTATTATAGACAAGGCACAAAGACAAACAGAAAGTCAAATCGGAAATATTAGCATTCATCAAACAATATAGTAAAGTTTTTAATTGATTAATACTACTAAAAATGCACTTTCAACCATTTCCTCTTATATACATAATGTATCCGAATCTTTCATGTGCTCCGTTAAACAAAACTTTAATGGTAATCTAACCATATTCAATAAAAAAGTTGGTTTTGGCTATGATAAAAATGATGCTACTTTCGACCACTGGAGAAAAGGAAAGGAGTCTTAGAGAAAAATTTACAGCGGAAAGATTTTTATAGCCTTTATACCACCTAAACTCAATAGATCATAAGAAACAAAGCCTTATACACAGTAACGTATCTAATTTCTTTTGTTATGTACATATACGCAAACTGGTAGTGACATGCACACTATTTTGAATAGTAAACCATCTAATGTTACTTTAAATAAAATATATTAATTTCGAGGCATGCTAAAAATATTTGCGAATAATCAGATTTCGGACAGACAGACTGATAGACAATTAAATTGAAGTTACAGGCACTTTTTTTTAACAAAATAGAACTTTATGTGACATACCAGCCTGTAAAATTACGTAAAATAAATGACTGAAGACATATTTTATCATTTTCCTTTTTCGTTGATTAACGAGGAAACAAGAAAAAGATTCGGGCCGACACGGCCCGGAGAAAATTTCATTCAGGCCCGGCCCAAGCCTGAAAATCTTTTTTAAGCCCGAGCCCGGCCCGTGCAGACCTCTAAGTTGAACAATATATATTATAATATTTTACTTTCGAGATTTTTGTCAACATATAATAAGAAATTAATCTGTTATCTCAAGGTTTTTCTACCTCGAAGTTTTCTCGCTAGAACAGTAGACGACAATATATGAGGATAGGCTTTAAATTTAAAGCTATCAGAAGGATTGTTTAAGTTATTATATTTTACTTTCAGTTGTTTATATTAATTTAGAAGTGAAATAATCTGCTAATAATATTTTGCAAAATTAATTCGGGCGTTAACGGGTTAATGTCAATCCTTATGATTCATTTTTAATGAAATTTTGCCAAACTGATTTGAGTGAAACTGTAAATATGAGATAACTGTCCATGACAATACAATACGGAAATATTTTCAAAGTTACAACCTCATAGAAACATATTCAAGGACTGAAATCTTTCTGCGCTTTCATATGTTATTATTATTTAATCTACTAATTTGAAATTTTTAGGGCATTTCGACGTGTACAGTCCAATATAAAAAGTTTTTTTTTACTTTTTATTTTAGGGAATTATTGATGTTATACTTCGCTGGTGCGATGCTTTATTTTTCAAGAATTACAGTACAGAGGGAAAAAGAAAAAAAAAATCTTTTTTTTTTTTTTTTTTTTTTACTCATATATAATGTTAAAGAAAGTGTTGTCTTTGAGTAAAATATTTGAAACTAGCAAACCCGTACGAAATTTTCGCACTTTATTTTTTTTTCTTATTTACCTTTAAAATTTGAAACTTATAAATATTATACCAAATTCACCACCTAATTAAAATTTTAATTTACCAAAAGCCAAATTATTATTAGATCCAAATAAATATTGTGCAATAGTGAAACCAGAATTATGCAAAGAAAAATTAAAAAATAAAATTTTTGGTTGACGACTCAGTTTTCATACTTCCGCAGGCAGTACGGTTTCAGTAAAGGACCCCCGTGACGCCTTTTAAATTTTAATCGCCAATAATCCAATGACATTTTATTTATTTTGACATAATTTTTTGTAAAAAAAAAAAAAAAAAAAAAAAAAAATCTTTTTTTGATTATACTTTTTATGATTGCGTTTTTTAGTCAATTTATGATAATAATCCATATTCTGTTTATATCTTTAAAATAGTGCTAGGTTTAAAATGACGCTTGCAAAGATTTTTAAGAAATAACTTTTCAATTTAATGTCATTACACAAACGTTGTCATGGTTTCTTATTAGATCATTGAGCTGAGTCCACGTGCTTAAATACTGTTCATTTTTAGATATTTTTTATTCTCGCGTATTTTATTAATTTCATCACTATCGTATCGTTTCGACAGAAATTAGTCGAAATTGGTCCACGTTAGAGAAATATTATATAGTTTGAGTTTTGCCATGTTTACACGTCTTGAGGTCGCCAGAATCCAGAAAACAATTTTTTAGTGATTGGCCTGTGTGTCTGTTATCAGCATACCAGTTTGGACTGCCTGCATAAGAACATATATTTGCAGGCAATCTAAACCTGGTGTACTAAATCTGCTCTGCATTATATGGGGATTGTACTTGAAACTTTTTATCAAAATTGGCAAATTGTAGTTGATAAATCTTTTTTATCACATCATATATAAGGACATCCAAGAAAAATCAAATACATTACATTTATAGCTGAAATTTGCTATAGTTAAAATATAACACTTTTTAAATTGCAATAAACAATATGAAATGATCAAATATTTTTATGTTTCTAAAAGCATGATCCTATTGGGATATGATACAAAAACAATTCATCTTCAGTTTATGCACCATTATAAGAGAAAAATAAAAATTACCGTACAAAAATTTCAGATGTATTATTCCTAAAATTGGAAAAAGCACGAAGTGCAATATAAGTTGTATTATTCATTTTGCATATCGTGCTAAATTTTAATTCACTATTTTGTGTGTATAAAATTTTTTTAGAAACTTTACAAGACTGCTCAAAATTAAGTGAATGCATTATTCTCTACTGAATGTATGATGGAAGAGCTAATAGTTTTCATCAAGATCAGGCAAGTAACCAAGGAATGATAATTACATTCTCATTCCCTTATGGCAGTCAAATTATTAAAATGAAATTCAATTTTTAACGTATATATATATATATGTGTGTGTGTGTGTGTGTGTGTGTGTGTGTGTGTGTGTAAATTACGCGTTTTAAAGGTCCTGCACACAAAAGATTCTATTTTTATTTTATTTTTTCAGTAACTCATCGATATTTATTCCTCTTATCAAAATACTGTAAAAGCAAATAATTTTTGAATAAAACTTTTCTTACAATTTAACTTATAACTTTAAACAGTTTTCTACATTAATATATTTTATTGCGATCGGTAAATAAATCTGTTTTCAGTTTTTTTTTTTTTTTTTTTTAATGTATTAAACGCTTTTTCTTGGCATATTGACAGATCCAACATAAATCGCCAAAACTAAACAACGCTCCGTGAACCTCCGTTATGTCAAACTATTTTATTAGGACCAGAAACATATTTCTTTCAGAGATTAAAAATCATCGACACTATTTGAGATAAACCACTATGAATTTTAATAAGTAACTAGTATATAACCCCGTCAAAAATGACGGAATGTGAACGATAAATCTTGAAAACAATGTTTAGATCATGAAGATTGCCACGTGATCATTTAAATGTAGTTTCAGTTTTTGTTTATAAATCAAATGTGTTTCGATATTTTATAATTTTCGTTCTGAAATTAAAAAAATTCTACCCGATCAATAAATATGAATGACAATAAAAAAACTGCTGTTTGACAAAAAATATAGGCCCGAAAACACAACAGCAACAACACATCCCAGTGTTCCGTTAAGTGCTCTATTTAAAGTCCTCATAATAAGAATAATCTAGTGTGTCACTCACACGACTTTCTCTTACACTGAAATTTAATGCTATAAGTACAGGTTGGAGATTAAGAGGTAAGATAAAGAGTACTGTTATCTAAACCTATGTTAAACAATTCAAATTAGGCTTAGGAAGAGTTTTATATGATAATGGCCCCCCCTCAACCCCTCAATTCTGGCCCCGCTCAACCCGCCGTTTCATTAATGCACCTACATTTATATAGAATTTAATTCGGTTATTAAAAAATAATTCAGTTTTAAAAAAATAATTTATTAAAATTATTATTTAAAAAAAAGTTATCTTGTATGATAATACAGACGATTTCCATATTAGAGAAATAGTATAACACTAAATATCCAAAAAAAAGTTGAATTTATTCTCAATATTAAAGTAAAAAAAAAATGTTAAAAATGAAAAAAATCAATAACTTTATTTTAAATTATCGTAGATCGATGGTTCAACCATTCGTTTTAAAGGTATTGGTGAGCTCTTTTGAAAGATACCCATCATGAAAATCTACTCCACTCGAGGGAGGACATCTACCCCAGGGGGGGAGGCGAGGCTCCTACATACACAAAGAAATTTTTCCCAGTTGACTATTACAAAAAATATGTATTCGTTTCATTTGGTTTAGTGCAGTCTATAGATGTTAAATTCTACTTACCTGCAATTTCCCCCATAGACGTAATGTATTTGACTGTCCTTGTACACGAACCATTTGCTTCATCTTCACGAAAAGCTTACTGTAGCATCCCTATATGATACACATTTAGAATACCGAGTTTGGAATTTCTGCTACTATTTGTTCTTGAGATATGCTGATAACAGACACACAGACAGACAGACACAGACACCATTCGCTAAAAACGTGATTTTCGTATTCAGGGGACCCCAGAACATGTAGGTATAACAAAAACTCACGTTCGAAAATTTGACCCTAAAACAATACTTTCTCGACCCTATGGGTAAGAGGAAGTAAATAACGATTCACTTCATTTTACCAAAATACATTTTCTTAAGACAATCGAAGATCCTGTTTCCAAATACGTAAGCGAAGTGTCACGTTACTGACCGTCCGTGGATGCAAGAAAAAGATTCCCTATATTAATCGTCCATTGTATTTTTTGTAAAAAATAATTAAAAATCGAGGAAAATTATTTCCCGATTTTAATACCCGTATTTGGGTATAGATATGCTATCGTATCCCTGTGTTAGATTGAGTTATTTTGCTGTCAAATTGACAAAATTTTAAATTTCAAAACTGTGTCATCTTTGGCGTTTTCTGTATTTGGCGATTAAAAATATACTACGAAAATATACATGCCATATGTTTATTTTCGTAATATGTATTGTACGAAATATTGTTTCATATAATTCATCGCTCTCTTAATATAAGTTGTTAAAATAACCATGATTTTTGAAACGAATAAAATATGTTCGCCAAATAATTTGGCGATATATTTTTTCCGCCAAGGATGACATATATTAAATCTATTCCGCTGCAACATATGAGTATCTTATATCAGACACTTTATTTAGACATTTGAAAACAAATTTGACTTCAAATTATAATAGAATATTTATCATTTTCCTTTTAATTAGTATATTAGTTGGATATTTATTGTGTAAATATCATCCTTTGAAATGAAATGATTATGTTTTCAATCGAATATGGAAGTTTGCTATTTTATTTTTCTAAAGTTTTGAAATTTAAAATTTAGATTTTATCAATTTTACAGCAAAAACAACTTAATCTAACGCATGCACACAATAACTAATACATATCTATACTGAAATATGGGAATTAAAATCGGGAAATAATTTTCCTCAATTTTTAATAATTTTTTACAAAAAATCCAATGAGCGATTAACATAGGAAAGCTTTTTCTTGCATCCACTGACGCCTAGTGACGTCATCACTTTGCTTGCGTATTTTCTAACTAACTATCTAATAATTACAGACACTCCATACTAACCCAAATTCTCCTCTACTCTATACTCCCAACCAGCTATCTCACCCACAACATCGCCAAAATAATCAGGATCCAGCTAGGGACTTTCTCATTCTCAACCGAACATTTTATCTTGACTCGACATTATCACCTTAGACTACCCTACTTTCAATACTCATTTCAACTGGTGACCTTTACTTGCCCAACCAAACATTCTATCCCAACTATAACTTTACACTAATTTCAAAACTAAAATCAACTGGCGACATTTACGTACTGAACTCGACGCCAATCATACCTTACAATGTAAACAAATAATGAAGCTTGATAAAAATATTTTAAGATTTTTAAGGCTTTAATGGACCATATTCCCACTTTGGGTTCCAGGCTACAAGAATATCAGCTGGTTAGGCAAACAATCCTCAACTCTACCATAGAAAAGCATTGTGGCTTGAAAATTTTTATCTTGCAATATTATTTATAAGAGTTACAGATTATATGAAATTGAAGTAAGAGTGATATAGTGATACCTTTGTTTTGTTTTTAATTCAGTTTTAGTAATATACTTTAATATTAATCAACATACGTAATATTAAAAGTTGCCATGTGAACTGTGGCGATGTTAACAAATTTAAATGGATGTTCCATTTAATAAATTACTTTATTAAAGTGATTGAAATTCTAATTATTTAAGCTTTGATGTCTATATATATGCGTGTCTGTATAAAATGTTCTTATTAATCTTTTATCCCTTATATATATATATATATATATATATATGTGTGTGTGTGTGTGTACATAAAATGTTCTGCAGTTTTACGATATGGAATAGTCTTAACTTTTTCATTTGATTCAGTTGTTTACATTTCTCTTTTGTTCTTGTTTGAACAGATATCTGATTATTAAGTTTCACTGGAGAAATATTTAGGAAAATGTTATGCGTGACAATAAAATAGCATCTTGAATCTAGTTTGTTTACAAAATATCGGCCACGTGTTCGGCGATTTTGCCTACTGTGACGTCACAGGAATATTGTCTATATGTTTTAGAAATATTTTAAGCGTTTCTTTTAATGAAACAGTCAAAGAGTCGTTCATTCGCAATTAAAAAGTTGTCCATTTGGAATTTGTATTTTCTGAATGGCAACAGTTTATGTTTGTTTTTATTTGACATTGTGTTGTTTATAATCATGAAGTTACATAATTCTATTTATAGGTTCATGTTTGTAATAGCCAGTGATCCGTTATATTTAATTAAACATTTAAACATTACAATTGAATAGTTTTTCAAGGTTTTAGAGGGAAATAAATAACAATATGTGCGATACAAAACATGTATGAAAATGATATGTATGTTTTCGTAAGTTAAATTGAACAAACGGGGAAAAAAAAAAAAATGGCTGCCTCTGTTTTGAAGCGGTGTAAACCGGAATCGTGAATGACAGGGTCATTATATATATTAATTATTTTATTATGTACAGATTTACAAAAGGACACCCTCAGATAATTTTAATTTTTTGTCCCATTTTGGCGATGAGGCTCACCAGCGACCGAGCGGTTGTGCGCTCAAAGCTGGTAGACATGAGGTGCCGGGTTGGATCCCAGGTCTCGCTCGTCGGCTTAGCCGTTTGAAGTTTTCCGTTGTGAACTGGTTTAAAACTTTTCAGGTTAAATTAAACTGGGTTAAAATGGAAAAAACCGGTTTAACCTAGTTTAGGTTACGTTCAAATGTTTAAACTGATTAATTCTGATCAGGAAAAACAGGTTTAAGCTAGTTTAGGTTCAATTAAACTGGTTTAATGTGGTTAAAATCGGTTTAGCTTAGATCAAACTGGTTTATCTGTTCAGGTTCAATTAAACTGGTTTAAGCCGGATCAGGTTAAATTAAACTTGTTTAAAGAAGTTTAAATCGGTTTAGGTTAGATTGAACTGGTTTGAAACTGTTCAGGTTAAATTAAACTGGTTTAAAATGGATTAAACCGGTTTAAACAGCTTTAGGTTAGATTAAACTTTTAATCTGGCTAAACCGGATTAGGTAAAACTGGTTTAAGGTGGTTCAGGCTAGATTAAACTTGTTTAAAGTGGTTGAAACCGATTAATTTAGATCAAACCGGTTTAGCTTAGATTGGTTTAAAACACTTCAGGTTAAATTAAACTGGTTTAAATTGGGTTAAACCCATTTAAACTGGTTTAGGTTACGTTGAAATGTTTAAACTGATTAAACGAGATCAGGTAAAACAGGGTTAAGCTAATTTAGGTTAAATTAAACTGGTTTAATGCGGTTAAAATCGGTTTAGCTTAGATTGAACTGGTTTAGATCTGTTCAGGTTTAATTAAACTGGTTTAAGACGGTTCAGGTTTAATTAAACTGGTTTAATACGGTTCAGGTTAAATTAAACTGTTTTAAACAGCTTTAGATTAGGTTAAAATTTTTAAACTTTAAACTGGTTTAAAGCAGTTTAAATCGGTTTAGCTTAGATTGAACTGGATTAGCTTAGATTGAATGGGTTTAAAACTGTTCAGGTTAAATTAAACTGGTTCAAACTGATTTGGGTTAGGTTAAAATTTTTAAACTGGTTAAACAGGATTAGGTTAAACTGGGGGTTAAATTAAACTGGTTTAAAGCAGTTAAAATCGGTTTAGCTTAGATTGAACTGGATTAGCTTAGATTGAATGGGTTTAAAACTGTTCAGGTTAAATTAAACTGGTTTAAACGGATTTGGGTTAGGTTAAACTTTTTAAACTGGTTAAACAGGATTAGGTTAAACTGGGGGTTAAATTAATTTGGTTTAAAGCAGTAAATCGGTTTAGCTTAGATTGAACTGGATTAGCTTAGATTGAATGGGTTTAAAACTGTTCAGGTTAACTTAAACTGGTTTAAACAGATTAGGGTTAGGTTAAAATTTTTAAACTGGTTAAACAGGATTAGGTTAAACTGGGGGTTAAATTAAACTGGTTTAAAGCAGTTGAAATCGGTTTAGCTTATATTGAACTTGAATGGGTTTAAAACTGTTCAGGTTAACTTAAACTGGTTTAAACAGATTTGGGTTAGGTTAAAATATTTAAACTAGTTAAACAGGATTAGGTAAAACTGGTTTGAGCTGGATCGGGTTAAATTAAACTGGTTTAAAGCTGTATAAATTGGTTTAGCTTAGATTGAACTGGTTTTGATCTGTTCAGGTATTTATTAAACTGGTTTAAGACGGTTCAGGGTAAATTAAACTGGTTTAAACAGCTTTAGGTTAGGTTAAAATTTTAAAATGGTTAAACAGGATTAGGTAAAACTGGTTTAAGCATTAAACTGGTTTAAAGTCGTTGAAATCGGTTTAGCTTAGATTGAACACGATTATCTTAGATTGAACACGATTAGCTTAGATTGAATGGGTTTAAAACTGTTCAGGTTAACTTAAACTGGTTTAAACAGATTTAGGTTAGGTTAAAATTTTTAAGCTAGTTAAACAGAATTAGGTAAAACTGGTTTATGCCGGATCGGGTTAAATTAAACTGGTTTAAAGCAGTTGAAATCGGTTTAGCCTAGATTGAACTGGATTAGCTTAGATTGAATGGGTTTAAAACTGCTCAGGTTAAATTAAACTGATTTGGGTTAGGTTAAAATTTTTAAACTGGTTAAACAGGATTAGGTTAAACTGGGGGTTAAATTAAACTGGTTTAAAGCAGTTAAAATCGGTTTAGCTTAGATTGAACTGGATTAGCTTAGATTGAATGGATTTAAAACTGTTCGGTTAAATTAAACTGGTTTAAACTGATTTGGGTTAGGTTAAAATTTTTAAACTGGTTAAACAGGATTAGGTTAAACTGGGGGTTAAATTAAACTGGTTTAAAGCAGTTGAAATCGGTTTAGCTTATATTGAACTTGAATGGGTTTAAAACTGTTCAGGTTAACTTAAACTGGTTTAAACAGATTTGGGTTAGGTTAAAAATTTTAAACTAGTTAAACAGGATTAGGTAAAACTGGTTTAAGCTGGATCAGGTTAAATTAAACTGGTTTAAAGATGTATAAATTGGTTTAGCTTAGATTGAACTGGTTTTGATCTGTTCAGGTGTTTATTAAACTGGTTTAAGACGGTTCAGGTTAAATTAAACTGGTTTAAACAGCTTTAGGTTAGGTTAAAATTTCTAAACTGGTTAAACAGGATTAGGTAAAACTGGTTTAAGCATTAAACTGGTTTAAAGTCGTTGAAATCGGTTTAGCTTAGATTGAACACGATTAGCTTAGATTGAATGGGTTTAAAACTGTTCAGGTTAACTTAAACTGGTTTAAACAGATTTAGGTTAGGTTAAAATTTTTAAACTGGTTAAACAGGATTAGGTTAAACTGGGGGTTGATTTAACTGGTTTAAAGCAGTTAAAATCGGTTTAGCTTAGATTGAACTGGATTAGCTTAGATTGAATGGGTTTAAAACTGTTCAGGTTAACTTAAACTGGTTTAAACAGATTTAGGGTAGGTTAAAATTTTTAAACTGGTTAAACAGGATTAGGTAAAACTGGTTTAAGCATTAAACTGGTTTAAAGTCGTTGAAATCGGTTTAGCTTAGATTGAACACGATTATCTTAGATTGAACACGATTAGCTTAGATTGAATGGGTTTAAAACTGTTCAGGTTAACTTAAACTGGTTTAAACAGATTTAGGTTAGGTTAGAATTTTTAAGCTAGTTAAACAGGATTAGGTAAAACTGGTTTATGCCGGATCGGGTTAAATTAAACTGGTTTAAAGCAGTTGAAATCGGTTTAGCCAAGATTGAACTGGATTAGCTTAGATTGAATGGGTTTAAAACTGCTCAGGTTAAATTAAACTGATTTGGGTTAGGTTAAAATTTTTAAACTGGTTAAACAGGATTAGGTTAAACTGGGGGTTAAATTAAACTGGTTTAAAGCAGTTAAAATCGGTTTAGCTTAGATTGAACTGGATTAGCTTAGATTGAATGGGTTTAAAACTGTTCAGGTTAACTTAAACTGGTTTAAACAGATTTAGGTTAGGTTAAAATTTTTAAACTAGTTAAACAGGATTAGGTAAAACTGGTTTATGCCGGATCGGTTTAAATTAAACTGGTTTAAAGCAGTTGAAATCGGTTTAGCTTAGATTGAACTGGATTAGCTTAGATTGAATGGGTTTAAAACTTTTCAGGTTAAATTAAACTGGTTTAAACTGATTTGGGTTAGGTTAAAATTTTTAAACTGGTTAAACAGGATTATGTTAAGCTGGGGTTAAATTAAACTGGTTTAAAGCAGTTAAAATCGGTTTAGCTTAGATTGAACTGGATTAGCTTAGATTGAATGGGTTTAAAACTGTTCAGGTTAACTTAAACTGGTCTAAACAGATTTGGGTTAGGTTAAAATTTTTAAACTATTTAAACAAGATTAGGTAAAACTGGTTTAAGCTGGATCGGGTTAAATTAAACTGGTTTAAAGCTGTATAAATTGGTTTAGCTTAGATTGAACTGGTTTTGATATGTTCAGGTTTTTATTAAACTGGTTTAAGACGGTTCAGGTTTAATTAAACTGGTTTAATACGGTTCAGGTTAAATTAAACTGGTTTAAACAGCTTTAGGTTAGGTTAAAATTTTTAAACTGGTTAAACAGGATTAGGTAAAACTGGTTTAAGCATTAAACTGGTTTAAATTCGTTAAAATCGGTTTAGCTTAGATTGAACACGATTATCTTAGATTGAACACGATTAGCTTAGATTGAATGGGTTTAAAACTGTTCAGGTTAACTTAAACTGGTTTAAACAGATTTAGGTTAGGTTAAAATTTTTAAGCTAGTTAAACAGGATTAGGTAAAACTGGTTTATGCCGGATCGGGTTAAATTAAACTGGTTTAAAGCAGTTGAAATCGGTTTAGCCAAGATTGAACTGGATTAGCTTAGATTGAATTGGTTTAAAACTGCTCAGGTTAAATTAAACTGATTTGGGTTAGGTTAAAATTTTTAAACTGGTTAAACAGGATTAGGTTAAACTGGGGGTTAAATTAAACTGGTTTAAAGCAGTTAAAATCAGTTTAGCTTAGATTGAACTGGATTAGCTTAGACTGAATGGGTTTAAAACTGTTCAGGTTAACTTAAACTGGTTTAAACAGGTTTAGGTTAGGTTAAAATTTTTAAACTAGTTAAACAGGATTAGGTAAAACTGGTTTATGCCGGATCGGTTTAAATTAAACTGGTTTAAAGCAGTTGAAATCGGTTTAGCTTAGATTGAACTGGATTAGCTTAGATTGAATGGGTTTAAAACTGTTCAGGTTAAATTAAACTGGTTTAAACTGATTTGGGTTAGGTTAAAATTTTTAAACTGGTTAAACAGGATTAGGTTAAGCTGGGGGTTAAAATAAACTGGTTTAAAGCAGTTAAAATCGGTTTAGCTTAGATTGAACTGGATTAGCTTAGATTGAATGGGTTTAAAACTGTTCAGGTTAAATTAAACTGGTTCACACTGATTTGGGTTAGGTTAAAATTTTTAAACTGGTTAAACAGGATTAGGTTAAGCTGGGGGTTAAATTAAACTGGTTTAAAGCAGTTAAAATCGGTTTAGCTTAGATTGAACTGGATTAGCTTAGATTGAATGGGTTTAAATCTGTTCAGGTTAACTTAAACTGGTTTAAACAGATTTGGGTTAGGTTAAAATTTTTAAACTGGTTAAACAGGATTAGGTAAAACTGGTTTAAGCTGTATCGTGTTAAATTAAACTGGTTTAAAGCAGTTGAAATCGGTTTAGCTAAGATTGAACTGGATTAGCTTAGATTGAATGGGTTTAAAACTGTTCAGGTTAAATTAAACTGGTTTAAACAGATTTGGGTTAGGTTAAAATTTTTAAACTAGTTAAACAAGATTAGGTAAAACTGGTTTAAGCTGGATCGGGTTAAATTAAACTGGTTTAAAGATGTATAAATTGGTTTAGCTTAGATTGAACTGGTTTTGATCTGTTCAGGTTTTTATTAAACTGGTTTAAGACGGTTCAGGTTTAATTAAACTGGTTTAATACGGTTCAGGTTAAATTAAACTGGTTTAAACAGCTTTAGGTTAGGCTAAAATTTTTAAACTGGTTAAACAGGATTAGGTAAAACTGGTTTAAGCATTAAACTGGTTTAAAGTCGTTGAAATCGGTTTAGCTTAGATTGAACACGATTATCTTAGATTCAACACGATTAGCTTAGATTGAATGGGTTTAAAACTGTTCAGGTTAACTTAAACTGGTTTAAACAGATTTGGGTTAGGTTAAAATTTTTAAACTGGTTAAACAGGATTAGGTAAAACTGTTTTAAGCTGTATCGTGTTAAATTAAACTGGTTTAAATCAGTTGAAATCTGTTTAGCTAAGATTGAACTGGATTAGCTTAGATTGAATGGGTTTAAAACTGTTCAGGTTAAATTAAACTGGTTTAAACAGATTTGGGTTAGGTTAAAATTTTTAAACTGGTTAAACAGGATTAGGTTAAACTGGGGGTTAAATTAAACTGGTTTAAAGCAGTTAAAATCGGTTTAGCTTAGATTGAACTGGATTAGCTTAGATTGAATGGGTTTAAAACTGTTCAGGTTAACTTAAACTGGTTTAAACAGATTTGGGTTAGGTTAAAATTTTTAAACTGGTTAAACAGGATTAGGTTAAACTGGGGGTTAAATTAAACTGGTTTAAAGCAGTTGAAATCGGTTTAGCTTATATTGAACTTGAATGGGTTTAAAACTGTTCAGGTTAACTTAAACTGGTTTAAACAGATTTGGGTTAGGTTAAAATTTTTAAACTAGTTAAACAGGATTAGGTAAAACTGGTTTAAGCTGGATCGGGTTAAATTAAACTGGTTTAAAGCTGTATAAATTCGTTTAGCTTAGATTGAACTGGTTTAGATCTGTTCAGGTTTTTATTAAACTGGTTTAAGACGGTTCAGGTTTAATTAAACTGGTTTAATACGGTTCAGGTTAAATTAAACTGGTTTAAACAGCTTTAGGTTAGGTTAAAATTTTTAAACTGGTTAAACAGGATTAGGTAAAACTGGTTTAAGCATTAAAATGGTTTAAAGTCGTTGAAATCGGTTTAGCTTAGATTGAACACGATTATCTTAGATTGAACACGATTAGCTTAGATTGAATGGGTTTAAAACTTTTCAGGTTAACTTAAACTGGTTTAAACAGATTTAGGTTAGGTTAAAATTTTTAAGCTAGTTAAACAGGATTAGGTAAAACTGGTTTATGCCGGATCGGGTTAAATTAAACTGGTTTAAAGCAGTTGAAATCGGTTTAACCAAGATTGAACTGGATTAGCTTAGATTGAATGGGCTTAAAACTGCTCAGGTTAAATTAAACTGATTTGGGTTAGGTTAAAATTTTTAAACTGGTTAAACAGGATTAGGTTAAACTGGGGGTTAAATTAAACTGGTTTAAAGCAGTTAAAATCGGTTTAGCTTAGATTGAACTGGATTAGCTTAGATTGAATGGGTTTAAAACTGTTCAGGTTAACTTAAACTGGTTTAAACACATTTGGGTTAGGTTAAAATTTTTAAACTAGTTAAACAAGATTAGGTAAAACTGGTTTAAGCTGGATCGGGTTACATTAAACTGGTTTGAAGCAGTTGAAATCGGTTTAGCTTAGATTGAACTGGATTAGCTTAGATTGAATGGGTTTAAAACTGTTCAGGTTAAATTAAACTGGTTTAAACTGATTTGGGTTAGGTTAAAATTTTTAAACTGGTTAAACAGGGTTAGGTCAAACTGGGGGTTAAATTAAACTGGTTTAAAGCAGTTAAAATCGGTTTAGCTTAGATTGAATGGGTTTAAAACTGTTCAGGTTAACTTAAACTGGTTTAAACAGATTTGGGTTATTTTTAAATTTTTAAACTGGTTAAACAGGATTAGGTAAAACTGGGTCAAGCTGGATCGGGTTAAATTAAATTGGTTTAAAGCAGTTGAAATCGGTTTAGCTTATATTTAACTTGTATGGGTTTAAAACTGTTCAGGTTAACTTAAACTGGTCTAAACAGATTTGGGTTAGGTTAAAATTTTTAAACTAGTTAAACAAGATTAGGTAAAACTGGTTTAAGCTGGATCGGGTTACATTAAACTGGTTTGAAGCAGTTGAAATCGGTTTAGCTTAGATTGAACTGGATTAGCTTAGATTGAATGGGTTTAAAACTGTTCAGGTTAACTTAAACTGGTTTAAACAGATTTGGGTTAGGTTAAAATTTTTAAACTGGTTAAACAGGATTAGGTTAAACTGGGGGTTAAATTAAACTGGTTTAAAGCAGTTGAAATCGGTTTAGCTTATATTGAACTTGAATGGGTTTAAAACTGTTTAGGTTAACTTAAACTGGTTTAAACAGATTTGGGTTAGGTTAAAATTTTTAAACTAGTTAAACAGGATTAGGTAAAACTGGTTTAAGCTGGATCGGGTTAAATTAAACTGGTTTAAAGCTGTATAAATTCGTTTAGCTTAGATTGAACTGGTTTAGATCTGTTCAGGTTTTTATTAAACTGGTTTAAGACGGTTCAGGTTTAATTAAACTGGTTTAATACGGTTCAGGTTAAATTAAACTGGTTTAAACAGCTTTAGGTTAGGTTAAAATTTTTAAACTGGTTAAACAGGATTAGGTAAAACTGGTTTAAGCATTAAAATGGTTTAAAGTCGTTGAAATCGGTTTAGCTTAGATTGAACACGATTATCTTAGATTGAACACGATTAGCTTAGATTGAATGGGTTTAAAACTGTTCAGGTTAACTTAAACTGGTTTAAACAGATTTAGGTTAGGTTAAAATTTTTAAGCTAGTTAAACAGGATTAGGTAAAACTGGTTTATGCCGGATCGGGTTAAATTAAACTGGTTTAAAGCAGTTGAAATCGGTTTAACCAAGATTGAACTGGATTAGATTAGATTGAATGGGTTTAAAACTGCTCAGGTTAAATTAAACTGATTTGGGTTAGGTTAAAATTTTTAAACTGGTTAAACAGGATTAGGTTAAACTGGGGGTTAAATTAAACTGGTTTAAAGCAGTTAAAATCGGTTTAGCTTAGATTGAACTGGATTAGCTTAGATTGAATGGGTTTAAAACTGTTCAGGTTAACTTAAACTGGTTTAAACACATTTGGGTTAGGTTAAAATTTTTAAACTAGTTAAACAAGATTAGGTAAAACTGGTTTAAGCTGGATCGGGTTACATTAAACTGGTTTGAAGCAGTTGAAATCGGTTTAGCTTAGATTGAACTGGATTAGCTTAGATTGAATGGGTTTAAAACTGTTCAGGTTAAATTAAACTGGTTTAAACTGATTTGGGTTAGGTTAAAATTTTTAAACTGGTTAAACAGGGTTAGGTCAAACTGGGGGTTAAATTAAACTGGTTTAAAGCAGTTAAAATCGGTTTAGCTTAGATTGAATGGGTTTAAAACTGTTCAGGTTAACTTAAACTGGTTTAAACAGATTTGGGTTATTTTTAAATTTTTAAACTGGTTAAACAGGATTAGGTAAAACTGGTTCAAGCTGGATCGGGTTAAATTAAATTGGTTTAAAGCAGTTGAAATCGGTTTAGCTTATATTTAACTTGTATGGGTTTAAAACTGTTCAGGTTAACTTAAACTGGTTTAAACACATTTGGGTTAGGTTAAAATTTTTAAACTAGTTAAACAAGATTAGGTAAAACTGGTTTAAGCTGGATCGGGTTACATTAAACTGGTTTGAAGCAGTTGAAATCGGTTTAGCTTAGATTGAACTGGATTAGCTTAGATTGAATGGGTTTAAAACTGTTCAGGTTAAATTAAACTGGTTCAAACTGATTTGGGTTAGGTTAAAATTTTTAAACTGGTTAAACAGGATTAGGTTAAACTGGGGGTTAAATTAAACTGGTTTAAAGCAGTTAAAATCGGTTTAGCTTAGATTGAACTGGATTAGCTTAGATTGAATGGGTTTAAAACTGTTCAGGTTAAATTAAACTGGTTTAAACGGATTTGGGTTAGGTTAAAATTTTTAAACTGGTTAAACAGGATTAGGTTAAACTGGGGGTTAAATTAAACTGGTTTAAAGCAGTTAAAATCGGTTTAGCTTAGATTGAACTGGATTAGCTTAGATTGAATGGGTTTAAAACTGTTCAGGTTAACTTAAACTGGTTTAAACAGATTTGGGTTAGGTTAAAATTTTTAAACTGGTTAAACAGGATTAGGTTAAACTGGGGGTTAAATTAAACTGGTTTAAAGCAGTTGAAATCGGTTTAGCTTATATTGAACTTGAATGGGTTTAAAACTGTTCAGGTTAACTTAAACTGGTTTAAACAGATTTGGGTTAGGTTAAAATTTTTAAACTAGTTAAACAGGATTAGGTAAAACTGGTTTAAGCTGGATCGGGTTAAATTAAACTGGTTTAAAGCTGTATAAATTCGTTTAGCTTAGATTGAACTGGTTTAGATCTGTTCAGGTTTTTATTAAACTGGTTTAAGACGGTTCAGGTTTAATTAAACTGGTTTAATACGGTTCAGGTTAAATTAAACTGGTTTAAACAGCTTTAGGTTAGGTTAAAATTTTTAAACTGGTTAAACAGGATTAGGTAAAACTGGTTTAAGCATTAAAATGGTTTAAAGTCGTTGAAATCGGTTTAGCTTAGATTGAACACGATTATCTTAGATTGAACACGATTAGCTTAGATTGAATGGGTTTAAAACTTTTCAGGTTAACTTAAACTGGTTTAAACAGATTTAGGTTAGGTTAAAATTTTTAAGCTAGTTAAACAGGATTAGGTAAAACTGGTTTATGCCGGATCGGGTTAAATTAAACTGGTTTAAAGCAGTTGAAATCGGTTTAACCAAGATTGAACTGGATTAGCTTAGATTGAATGGGCTTAAAACTGCTCAGGTTAAATTAAACTGATTTGGGTTAGGTTAAAATTTTTAAACTGGTTAAACAGGATTAGGTTAAACTGGGGGTTAAATTAAACTGGTTTAAAGCAGTTAAAATCGGTTTAGCTTAGATTGAACTGGATTAGCTTAGATTGAATGGGTTTAAAACTGTTCAGGTTAACTTAAACTGGTTTAAACACATTTGGGTTAGGTTAAAATTTTTAAACTAGTTAAACAAGATTAGGTAAAACTGGTTTAAGCTGGATCGGGTTACATTAAACTGGTTTGAAGCAGTTGAAATCGGTTTAGCTTAGATTGAACTGGATTAGCTTAGATTGAATGGGTTTAAAACTGTTCAGGTTAAATTAAACTGGTTTAAACTGATTTGGGTTAGGTTAAAATTTTTAAACTGGTTAAACAGGGTTAGGTCAAACTGGGGGTTAAATTAAACTGGTTTAAAGCAGTTAAAATCGGTTTAGCTTAGATTGAATGGGTTTAAAACTGTTCAGGTTAACTTAAACTGGTTTAAACAGATTTGGGTTATTTTTAAATTTTTAAACTGGTTAAACAGGATTAGGTAAAACTGGGTCAAGCTGGATCGGGTTAAATTAAATTGGTTTAAAGCAGTTGAAATCGGTTTAGCTTATATTTAACTTGTATGGGTTTAAAACTGTTCAGGTTAACTTAAACTGGTCTAAACAGATTTGGGTTAGGTTAAAATTTTTAAACTAGTTAAACAAGATTAGGTAAAACTGGTTTAAGCTGGATCGGGTTACATTAAACTGGTTTGAAGCAGTTGAAATCGGTTTAGCTTAGATTGAACTGGATTAGCTTAGATTGAATGGGTTTAAAACTGTTCAGGTTAACTTAAACTGGTTTAAACAGATTTGGGTTAGGTTAAAATTTTTAAACTGGTTAAACAGGATTAGGTTAAACTGGGGGTTAAATTAAACTGGTTTAAAGCAGTTGAAATCGGTTTAGCTTATATTGAACTTGAATGGGTTTAAAACTGTTTAGGTTAACTTAAACTGGTTTAAACAGATTTGGGTTAGGTTAAAATTTTTAAACTAGTTAAACAGGATTAGGTAAAACTGGTTTAAGCTGGATCGGGTTAAATTAAACTGGTTTAAAGCTGTATAAATTCGTTTAGCTTAGATTGAACTGGTTTAGATCTGTTCAGGTTTTTATTAAACTGGTTTAAGACGGTTCAGGTTTAATTAAACTGGTTTAATACGGTTCAGGTTAAATTAAACTGGTTTAAACAGCTTTAGGTTAGGTTAAAATTTTTAAACTGGTTAAACAGGATTAGGTAAAACTGGTTTAAGCATTAAAATGGTTTAAAGTCGTTGAAATCGGTTTAGCTTAGATTGAACACGATTATCTTAGATTGAACACGATTAGCTTAGATTGAATGGGTTTAAAACTGTTCAGGTTAACTTAAACTGGTTTAAACAGATTTAGGTTAGGTTAAAATTTTTAAGCTAGTTAAACAGGATTAGGTAAAACTGGTTTATGCCGGATCGGGTTAAATTAAACTGGTTTAAAGCAGTTGAAATCGGTTTAACCAAGATTGAACTGGATTAGATTAGATTGAATGGGTTTAAAACTGCTCAGGTTAAATTAAACTGATTTGGGTTAGGTTAAAATTTTTAAACTGGTTAAACAGGATTAGGTTAAACTGGGGGTTAAATTAAACTGGTTTAAAGCAGTTAAAATCGGTTTAGCTTAGATTGAACTGGATTAGCTTAGATTGAATGGGTTTAAAACTGTTCAGGTTAACTTAAACTGGTTTAAACACATTTGGGTTAGGTTAAAATTTTTAAACTAGTTAAACAAGATTAGGTAAAACTGGTTTAAGCTGGATCGGGTTACATTAAACTGGTTTGAAGCAGTTGAAATCGGTTTAGCTTAGATTGAACTGGATTAGCTTAGATTGAATGGGTTTAAAACTGTTCAGGTTAAATTAAACTGGTTTAAACTGATTTGGGTTAGGTTAAAATTTTTAAACTGGTTAAACAGGGTTAGGTCAAACTGGGGGTTAAATTAAACTGGTTTAAAGCAGTTAAAATCGGTTTAGCTTAGATTGAATGGGTTTAAAACTGTTCAGGTTAACTTAAACTGGTTTAAACAGATTTGGGTTATTTTTAAATTTTTAAACTGGTTAAACAGGATTAGGTAAAACTGGTTCAAGCTGGATCGGGTTAAATTAAATTGGTTTAAAGCAGTTGAAATCGGTTTAGCTTATATTTAACTTGTATGGGTTTAAAACTGTTCAGGTTAACTTAAACTGGTTTAAACACATTTGGGTTAGGTTAAAATTTTTAAACTAGTTAAACAAGATTAGGTAAAACTGGTTTAAGCTGGATCGGGTTACATTAAACTGGTTTGAAGCAGTTGAAATCGGTTTAGCTTAGATTGAACTGGATTAGCTTAGATTGAATGGGTTTAAAACTGTTCAGGTTAAATTAAACTGGTTCAAACTGATTTGGGTTAGGTTAAAATTTTTAAACTGGTTAAACAGGATTAGGTTAAACTGGGGGTTAAATTAAACTGGTTTAAAGCAGTTAAAATCGGTTTAGCTTAGATTGAACTGGATTAGCTTAGATTGAATGGGTTTAAAACTGTTCAGGTTAAATTAAACTGGTTTAAACGGATTTGGGTTAGGTTAAAATTTTTAAACTGGTTAAACAGGATTAGGTTAAACTGGGGGTTAAATTAATTTGGTTTAAAGCAGTTAAAATCGGTTTAGCTTAGATTGAACTGGATTAGCTTAGATTGAATGGGTTTAAAACTGTTCAGGTTAAATTAAACTGGTTTAAACAGATTTGGGTTAGGTTAAAATTTTTAAACTAGTTAAACAGGATTAGGTAAAACTGGTTTGAGCTGGATCGGGTTAAATTAAACTGGTTTAAAGCTGTATAAATTGGTTTAGCTTAGATTGAACTGGTTTTGATCCGTTCAGGTATTTATTAAACTGGTTTAAGACGGTTCAGGTTTAATTAAACTGGTTTAATACGGTTCAGGTTAAATTAAACTGGTTTAAACAGCTTTAGGTTAGGTTAAAATTTTAAACTGGTTAAACAGGATTAGGTAAAACTGGTTTAAGCATTAAACTGGTTTAAAGTCGTTGAAATCGGTTTAGCTTAGATTGAACACGATTATCTTAGATTGAACACGATTAGCTTAGATTGAATGGGTTTAAAACTGTTCAGGTTAGGTAAAACTGGTTTATGCCGGGTCGGGTTAAATTAAACTGGTTTAAAGCAGTTGAAATCGGTTTAGCCAAGATTGAACTGGATTAGCTTAGATTGAATGGGTTTAAAACTGCTCAGGTTAAATTAAACTGATTTGGGTTAGGTTAAAATTTTTAAACTGGTTAAACAGGATTAGGTTAAACTGGGGGTTAAATTAAACTGGTTTAAAGCAGTTAAAATCGGTTTAGCTTAGATTGAACTGGATTAGCTTAGATTGAATGGATTTAAAACTGTTCGGTTAAATTAAACTGGTTTAAAGCAGTTGAAATCGGTTTAGCTTAGATTGAACTGGATTAGCTTAGATTGAATGGGTTTAAAACTGTTCAGGTTAAATTAAACTGGTTTAAACTGATTTGGGTTAGGTTAAAATTTTTAAACTGGTTAAACAGGATTATGTTAAGCTGGGGTTAAATTAAACTGGTTTAAAGCAGTTAAAATCGGTTTAGCTTAGATTGAACTGGATTAGCTTAGATTGAATGGGTTTAAAACTGTTCAGGTTAACTTAAACTGGTCTAAACAGATTTGGGTTAGGTTAAAATTTTTAAACTATTTAAACAAGATTAGGTAAAACTGGTTTAAGCTGGATCGGGTTAAATTAAACTGGTTTAAAGCTGTATAAATTGGTTTAGCTTAGATTGAACTGGTTTTGATATGTTCAGGTTTTTATTAAACTGGTTTAAGACGGTTCAGGTTTAATTAAACTGGTTTAATACGGTTCAGGTTAAATTAAACTGGTTTAAACAGCTTTAGGTTAGGTTAAAATTTTTAAACTGGTTAAACAGGATTAGGTAAAACTGGTTTAAGCATTAAACTGGTTTAAATTCGTTAAAATCGGTTTAGCTTAGATTGAACACGATTATCTTAGATTGAACACGATTAGCTTAGATTGAATGGGTTTAAAACTGTTCAGGTTAACTTAAACTGGTTTAAACAGATTTAGGTTAGGTTAAAATTTTTAAGCTAGTTAAACAGGATTAGGTAAAACTGGTTTATGCCGGATCGGGTTAAATTAAACTGGTTTAAAGCAGTTGAAATCGGTTTAGCCAAGATTGAACTGGATTAGCTTAGATTGAATGGGTTTAAAACTGCTCAGGTTAAATTAAACTGATTTGGGTTAGGTTAAAATTTTTAAACTGGTTAAACAGGATTAGGTTAAACTGGGGGTTAAATTAAACTGGTTTAAAGCAGTTAAAATCAGTTTAGCTTAGATTGAACTGGATTAGCTTAGACTGAATGGGTTTAAAACTGTTCAGGTTAACTTAAACTGGTTTAAACAGGTTTAGGTTAGGTTAAAATTTTTAAACTAGTTAAACAGGATTAGGTAAAACTGGTTTATGCCGGATCGGTTTAAATTAAACTGGTTTAAAGCAGTTGAAATCGGTTTAGCTTAGATTGAACTGGATTAGCTTAGATTGAATGGGTTTAAAACTGTTCAGGTTAAATTAAACTGGTTTAAACTGATTTGGGTTAGGTTAAAATTTTTAAACTGGTTAAACAGGATTAGGTTAAGCTGGGGGTTAAAATAAACTGGTTTAAAGCAGTTAAAATCGGTTTAGCTTAGATTGAACTGGATTAGCTTAGATTGAATGGGTTTAAAACTGTTCAGGTTAAATTAAACTGGTTCACACTGATTTGGGTTAGGTTAAAATTTTTAAACTGGTTAAACAGGATTAGGTTAAGCTGGGGGTTAAATTAAACTGGTTTAAAGCAGTTAAAATCGGTTTAGCTTAGATTGAACTGGATTAGCTTAGATTGAATGGGTTTAAATCTGTTCAGGTTAACTTAAACTGGTTTAAACAGATTTGGGTTAGGTTAAAATTTTTAAACTGGTTAAACAGGATTAGGTAAAACTGGTTTAAGCTGTATCGTGTTAAATTAAACTGGTTTAAAGCAGTTGAAATCGGTTTAGCTAAGATTGAACTGGATTAGCTTAGATTGAATGGGTTTAAAACTGTTCAGGTTAAATTAAACTGGTTTAAACAGATTTGGGTTAGGTTAAAATTTTTAAACTAGTTAAACAAGATTAGGTAAAACTGGTTTAAGCTGGATCGGGTTAAATTAAACTGGTTTAAAGATGTATAAATTGGTTTAGCTTAGATTGAACTGGTTTTGATCTGTTCAGGTTTTTATTAAACTGGTTTAAGACGGTTCAGGTTTAATTAAACTGGTTTAATACGGTTCAGGTTAAATTAAACTGGTTTAAACAGCTTTAGGTTAGGTTAAAATTTTTAAACTGGTTAAACAGGATTAGGTAAAACTGGTTTAAGCATTAAACTGGTTTAAAGTCGTTGAAATCGGTTTAGCTTAGATTGAACACGATTATCTTAGATTCAACACGATTAGCTTAGATTGAATGGGTTTAAAACTGTTCAGGTTAACTTAAACTGGTTTAAACAGATTTGGGTTAGGTTAAAATTTTTAAACTGGTTAAACAGGATTAGGTAAAACTGTTTTAAGCTGTATCGTGTTAAATTAAACTGGTTTAAATCAGTTGAAATCTGTTTAGCTAAGATTGAACTGGATTAGCTTAGATTGAATGGGTTTAAAACTGTTCAGGTTAAATTAAACTGGTTTAAACAGATTTGGGTTAGGTTAAAATTTTTAAACTGGTTAAACAGGATTAGGTTAAACTGGGGGTTAAATTAAACTGGTTTAAAGCAGTTAAAATCGGTTTAGCTTAGATTGAACTGGATTAGCTTAGATTGAATGGGTTTAAAACTGTTCAGGTTAACTTAAACTGGTTTAAACAGATTTGGGTTAGGTTAAAATTTTTAAACTGGTTAAACAGGATTAGGTTAAACTGGGGGTTAAATTAAACTGGTTTAAAGCAGTTGAAATCGGTTTAGCTTATATTGAACTTGAATGGGTTTAAAACTGTTTAGGTTAACTTAAACTGGTTTAAACAGATTTGGGTTAGGTTAAAATTTTTAAACTAGTTAAACAGGATTAGGTAAAACTGGTTTAAGCTGGATCGGGTTAAATTAAACTGGTTTAAAGCTGTATAAATTCGTTTAGCTTAGATTGAACTGGTTTAGATCTGTTCAGGTTTTTATTAAACTGGTTTAAGACGGTTCAGGTTTAATTAAACTGGTTTAATACG
>CAWVNO010000866.1:81200-177200 GCA_963930645.1 Salticus scenicus | reverse complement strand
ACTATTTCGGATCTCTAATGCTGTCGGCAGCGTTTATGTGATTCAACAGAAATTTTATTTAACTAACTTCCCGACTAGCTAGAAAATTATACCTCTGGGAGTCACCGAAGCGGGAGAGCCATCCCTTTCGTGGAGGATCAAAATTGTGATGGCATGTCTCCGGACCACCTCTAGGGGTATGTGTCCCAGACCGTCGTCAATTGCCCATCTGCGCAGCACTAGTGCGACGTAAAATCCAACCAACCAACCCGACTAGCTAGACATTTGAAACTTTCAGAATAGTTCAGAACACGGTGACAATACATTTTTTTAATACTTTTAGCCAACTGTTCCGGGTCCCTGCTGCCTTTGGTGGCGGTTATATAATTTAACAGAAATTTATTTTACTAACTTCCCGAAAAGCTAGCCATTTGAAACTTTTATAATAACTCAAAAGCCGATAACAGTGCATTTTTTAAATAATTTTAGCCAAATGTTTCTGGTTCCTGCTGCCTTCGGTAGAATTTATATGAACCAACCATCGTATAACTTTCCGACTAGCTAGAAATTTGAAACTTTTAGAAAAGCTCATAACACGATGACAATGAGTTTTTTAGTACTTTTAGCCAAATGTTTCGAACCCCGCTGCCTTCGGCAGTGTTAATATGATTCAACAACCATGTTACTTCCTGACTAGCTAAACATTTGAAACTTTCAGAATAGCTCAGAACACAGTGACAATGCATTTTTTTTATTACTTTTAAGCCAGATATTTTGGGTTCCCGCTGCCTTCGGTAGCGTTTGTATGATTCAACAGAAAATTTTAAAACATGGTATATAAAAAGTTCGTTCATTGTATCTTGTAACAACTTATTGAATAAAAATATGAAGTTTATACAATATTGATATACATTTTGATTTTGGTCATAACAAGGGTTCACAAACAGCATGGTGATAAAAATATGCATGAATGAATATTGAATATACTCATCCACGGTAAAAAAAAATTACAATTTCTCTTCTAACATCGTTCATAAATTCTGGTCGCTTTTAACTTTCAATAATCAAAATTACTCTGCTCCTCAATCCCATCCGTGGAGGTCATAATTGTGGTGGCATGTCTTCGGACCACATTTAGGGGCATGTCCCAGACAGTCGCCAATTGCGCAGTACTAGTGCGATGTAAAAAAACAACCAACCAACCAACTCTACTCCACGAAGGGTTTAATACCCCCAACTGAGAATCGAACTGAGGTTGTTTGCAACTATAGTACATTTTAAAAGTAACTGTTAACGCCAATAAAATATAGAAAGTTTTATTATCGGTTTACATTTATTATTTTACACTATTTATTACTAATGGAGAATCTAATTAGTTAAATTGCATTAAGGCAAAATAAATAATGCTCGCTTACAAACTATGTTTTCGTTTGTTTCGTAATTCGTAAACAATTCGGCTTTTATCAGTATTATTACAGGCTTTATCTACGGGCTGAATATTCATAAATAAAATAAATTTGTCGACTAGAACATATTTCTGTCTTAAAGAATCAATTTCGAAATGCTAAAATGTCGACAACTTTCACAACAATAAAATTACGGGCTCTATCTACGGGCTGAATATTCATTAAATAAAGTGCATTCATTGACAAGATCCTGCTTATATCTTTACATATAACTTTATACACACAAAAATGTCTTCAACTTTCATAATAATATCATTACTAGCTCTATCATTAGCTTCTTTTGAAATCTCTATGATGGTAGGTCTTATTTAATGGCCAAAACCTTTGTATTCTTGGTCACTATGAATAAAATTTTCCTAAATATCTCCAAAACGGAAATTTATATAAAGACCAAAAAGGGAGGTGTACAACTAGATGTTATAAAAAATCCATATACCAATTTGCAACGTTCTACGTCGAACCGTGTTTGAGATATGCGAGATACATTACAGGCTCTATCTACTGGCTGAATATTCATAAAAAAAAAAAAAAAAAAAAAAAATGCATTCATTGGCAAGAAACTGCTTATGTCTTTAAGCATAACTTTCTACGCGCAAATGTCTTCAAGTTTCATAATAATATCATTATTGGCTGTATCATTAGTTTTTTTTTTTTTTTTTTTTTTAAATCTCTATGATGGTAAGTCATATATAATGGCTAAAATCTTTGTATTTTTTGTCATTAAGAACATAATTTTCCTAAGTATCTCCAAAACGGAAAATCATAGACAATCTAAAAATAGAGGTGCACAACTAAATGTTATAACAAACCTATATACAAATATTCAACGTTCTACGTCTAAAAGTTTTTGAATTATGCGAGATGCATACCTACACACCCACGTACTTACATACAGACGTGACGAAAATTTGTGTAAAATCGTTGATATCTCTGAAACGGGAACTCGTACAAAAACCAAAGTTGCAAGTGTTCAAATAGACATTATGACAGTTACACATTCAAATTTGTAAGAATCTACGATCATTCATTTTTTTGAGCTATGCAGAATACAAAATCAATTTCGCACATCGGGATTACTATACTTCCTTGTACTTTGTATAAGGAAGTAAAAATGGTAGACTCATTTTTTTAAGTACCAATTTCCGAGATCTAAAACTGATCTACTTAAGCAGGATGACTGTTAATTTTCTCTAATAACTACGTATTACATGAGAAAGGATATCTAAAATGGATTTATGTAACAATTTTCAAGAAAATCGTTAGAGCCGTTTTTGAGATACCAACTTTTAACAAAACTTGGCATACTCAATTATTGACTGAAAAACAATATTACATACAAAAAGATATTTAAGAAGGAGTTAATATAACGAGTTTGAAAAAAACCCGAGCAGTCGTTTTTAAAGGAACGCACTTGCGAAGCCTGGAATTGAGCTATTCTTACAGGACACCTATCAATTTTTCTGAACTAATCAACTATATTATTTGAAAGGTCATCTAAAAGAGTGTTTATATAGCAACTTTGAAGAAAATTGATAGAGCCACTTTTGAGATACGGACTTACGGTTCCACTTCCGTTTTCCGCTGTCCCATCTCCGGTTTTTCAATTTTCACTAAAATTTTGAAAATTTATATGTATACTAGATCTGTCTCAATTCTGAAGTTTCGTAGTTCTATTTTTGTTAGCTTCGGAGATATGATAGCCAGAAGATTCCATACATACATACACACACACTGCCCAACTCTTAGAAACTTTTTTTCTGGACTCAGGAGGCCTTAAAATGTATAAATCAGGTGAAAACTCGATATCGAATTTTCGGACCGAATATAATACTTCCGTTACCTACAGTAGTAGTGTAATGGAATTAAATTTTCTGTGTTGTAATCTTAATTCCTTATTTATCAATAATGATCAAATTGATTAATAAATAAAACAAAATAAAATATTTTTTGATAAATTAATAAAATTATTATGTGTGTACTATAAATTTAATAAATAAATAATATTACTGTGCACTTAAACTTCCTTTTAATTAACAGCGATAAAAAGTTCATCGAACAATTTTTGCATTCGAAAACCTTATTTTAATTCATATGTTTTATGCTGAAATTAAAAGGGAAAATAGTGTGAATTAAATAGAAATATATCGAGAATTTCTACGTGTATATTAATATTTTTATTTGCCATTATATATATTTTTTACACAATTCGGGGGCGAGACGCTGAGGACGAAATTTCCGAAATCCACTGCTCGGGGACGAAATTTCCGGGGGTGAAATTTCCGGGGGCGAAATTTCCGGGGTGTGAGATTTCCTGGGGGCGAAATGCTGGGGGCGAATTGCCGGGGGCGAGATGCTGGGGGCGAAATTTCCGTAAACCATTATTTTTCTAATAAAAGAGGCCTTTTCTTCTTGAATACTTTTCATCATTTAAAACACACTGCACATATACAAATGTTCAGGCCCGTGCTGGGTACTTCGGAGGGCGGTGGACAGGCTGTCACAAGGGCGCCTTCTATGCGGAGGCATATATATATATATAGCATGCGTGTGAGTGTTTTTAGGATGACATCAGATAGGATATTTATATTGTTAGATTGACTTAAAAAAATCGACTGTTATATACATTGTACATATTAATTATCATGTTCTATTTACCAGCTTTTAAAAATTTTAATTTGATGTGTTGTGATTTCTAGATTCTGTTATAGCATTAATAAGAAAAAGAAAATTAAATACATATTTTTTTTGTGTGTGTGTGTTGAAACCATGTAGTGTAACCAAAACATAAAAGTAATCTTTTCCCACTTAATTTTATAATAACAATAACAATAATAATGATAAATGTGAATGATTTTTTATAAGAATGCAAATAATTTTGGTTTAATAAGAAGTATTGTTCTACATAGCAAAACAAGTATTTTCGCATTGTTTAAAATAACTGAGTAATCAAAAGAACAGTCATCTCTTTTAAAACTTAATTTTAAATTATATTATTTTTATTAGGGATGGACCGGATATGGATTTTACCGGATAACCGGACACGGATATCCGGCGTTCCGGATATTTTTTTACTTTGCCGGATCCGGATATCCGGCCGGATATATCATCGGATATCCGGCAGTCCCCTTCCCCAGTTCACATGCAATTTTCAGTTTTTTAAGAGCACACAATAATTAAACTAGTATATTGTGGCCACCACAATACTTTCTTCTATATTTTCCTGTACAAATTTACTAAGGGCAAATAATTTATTAAAACTATTGTTCATTAAAATTATCTAACATAAAGAATGCAAATGATTTTTATCTTGGAGAAAACTAAAACCAAATATCCAAATAAGGACAGTTTTATTGCCTATAAATAAATCTTTAAAAATGCGTATTTATAATGGTTATCTCATATGTCATACAAGTTTAGATATAGTCTTCCCGTTATCGAGGAAATTTTCAGTATAGAAGCGCCATCTATTGGTCTATAAGCATCCAACTTGAATCAGCGTAATGTCTCATAATGTCCTTCTCACATATCAAGTTTTGTTTGATTATACGCCATAGAACCTGAGATATAGTCTTTTCTTAAATTACAGAAATCTCTGTGTGGCAGCGGCAGCTGTTGAGCGGCTGACATCAAAAATTGATAGAAACTAATTTATGTGAAGATTCAACTACAGATAAATTTTTATGCAATTCTGTGCATTAGTTCCTGAGATATAGCCTTCCCTTAAATTGCGGAAATCGCTTTTTTAGCTGCGCCACCTGTTGGCCGATAAACATTATTTATTAAAATTTCCCACAACGATAAATGCAGGCGATTTTCATCTTACAGCAATCTAAAAAACTGCACTATAGCAGCGTAACCTATTGGTAGATATACATCCAAATTGAATCGGCATAATGTCTCATAATGGTCTTCTCACATATCAAGTTTTGTTTAATTATACCCAATAAAACCTGAGATATAGCCTTTTCTTAAATTGCAGAAATCGCTGCGTGTGCATCACCTGTTGAGCGGTTGACACCAAAAGTTAACAGATACTAATATATGTCAATGTACATCTACATATAAATTTATATTCAAATCTGTACAGTAATTCCTGAGATATAGCCTTCCTTATATTGCAGTATAGCTGCGCCATCTGTTGGGCGATAAGCATTTAACTTGAATCAGCATAATGTATCATAATGACCTTCTTACATATGAAGTTTTGTTTGAACATACGCAATAAAACCTGTGATATAGCCTCCCCTTAAATTGAGGAAATCACTGTATTGCAGCGCCACCTGTTGAGCAGTGACACCAAAAGTTGATAGGCCCTAATTTAGATCAAGGTGCATCTATATACGAATTTATATACAATTCTGAGTAGTGGTTTCGGAGATAAAGTTGCCACAAAATTTTTGTCTCTCTCTCTCTCACACACACATTTTCTAAAGATTGTAAATTCATGTTCTTAGACCTCCCAAAACGTATAAATCCTTCGAAAACCGGAAGTCGAAAATTTTTATGAATCCCATACTTTCTTCTATTGCATATAGAAGAAAGTAAAAAAGATATTAGCATTTCGTTTTTATACAACTGAATTCCATTCGCATACATAACTAGTATGATGTGGCCACCACATGAATTTCTTCTATATAATTTTACACAACATTCATTGAACATAATTTTTTTATTAAATTATTTTTTATTATAAATGCAGATGATTTTTATCTGAAAGAATTATATCACTACATGCCGAAAGAAAGTAAATTTTTTTGCCAATATCAAAAGAAATAAGATTTTTTTCTAATTTTTTTTCGTTAAAAGATAAAAAAAATCTATAACTTTGTTTTAATTTATCACAGATCTATGCTTAAACCATTTATTTTAAAGGTAATGACGAAGTCTTTCGAAACAAAACACCCATATTGAAAATTTACTCCCCCCCGAGGTGGGGGGGGGGTGTTAACTCCCCTTCCAGAGGGTGAAGCTATGCTGCAACATGCACAATTTTTTTCTCATGTTAACTATTACTATTATAAATAATTCATATTAATTTTACAATCACACGTTTAAAATAACTCTCATTAAGTACATTTATACAAGATTTTGTCCCATACTGGCATGTTAAAAATTTAGAAAAAATGCGATCACAGCACCACCTATTGAGCAATTGTTCCACAAATCTAATCAGCACCAGTTTATGTCAGGGTTCAACTAAATACCAAGTTTGGTTAAAGTTCGTTTATTGGCTCGTGAGTTACAGCATCCACAAAATTTGTGATGCACACACACACAAACTGACAGACAGACATTTTCTAAAAACAGTCAAATCGTGTTCAGGATATCCCAAAACGTGTAAATCCATCGAAAACTGGAGTTCGAAAATTTTCACGAATCCAATACTTTTTCTATATATACCTTCAGAATAAAATAAAATTGTAAATATCATTGGGATAATAAAGCCATAACAGAGTTATTTTATTTTATTACGTTATTCTCTATTCAATAGAAGAAAGTATTGGATTCGTAAAAATTTTTGACTTCCGTTTTCGATGGATTTACACGTTTTGAAAGGCCTAGAATACGATTTGATCATTTTTAGGAAATGTTTGTCCGTCTGTGTGTGTGTGAGAGAGAGAGAAAGAGAGAGAACAAAAATTTTGTGGCAACTGTATCTCCGGAACTACTGCTTAAAATCACATATAAATTTATATGCAGATGCAACTTGGCCTAATTTAGTGCCAATAAATATTTGGTGTCAACTGCTCAAAAGGTGGCACTGCTATACAACGATTTCCTCAATTTAAGGGGAGGCTATATATATCTCAGGATCTATTTCGTATAAGCAAACAAAACTAATATGTAAGAAGGCCATTGTAAGTCATTATGCTAGTGCAATTTGAATGCTTATCAGCTTACAGGTGGCGCTGCTATACAGCGATATCTGCAATTCAAAGGAAGGTTATATCTCAGGAACTACTGCACATAAATGCAGATAGTTTCATACGCAGATGTAACTTGACCTAAATTAGTGCCTGCCAACTTTTGTTGTCAACCGCTCAACTGGTGACGCTGCTATACAGTGATTTCTGCAATTTAAGGGGAAGGCTATATCTCAGGTTCTATTGCGTACAATCAAATAAAATTTAATATGTAAGAAGGCCATTATGAGACCTAATAGCAGTTCAATTTGAATATTTATCGTCCAACAGGTGGTGCTGCTGTACAGCGATTTCCGTAATTTAAGGAAAAGCTGTAGCTAAGGATCTACTGCACAGAATTGCATATAAATTTACATGTAGATGCACCTTGACGAAAATTAGCACATACTTAATTTCTCCCATAGACGCAATGTATTTGAATTCTCTTGGGTTTTCCTGTATACGAATCATTTGTTTGATCTTCATGAAAGATTTAGTGTAGCATCCCTGTGTCATAAAAATTTATAATACCATGTTTGAACTTTCTGCTATTATTTGTTCTTGAGATATGCTGATGATAGACACATGCACAGACACACAGACCAACCGTTAAAAATAGGAATTTTGGATTCAGGGGACCTTAAATCGTGTACATAAAAAAAAAAAAAAAAAAAAAAAAACTCGACTTAAAAAATTTGAACCAAGAACATTACTTCTCTACCATTTACATGGATAAGAGAAAGTAAAACTAGTATGTTGTAACCACCACAAAACTTTCTTCTATATTTTCCTATATAAATTCACTCAGTTAAAATAAACTACAAAGACAATTATTTATTAAAATTATCTACCATGATGAATGCAAGCGATTTTTTATCTTGGAGAAAACTAATACTAAATAATCAAAGAAACACAGTTTAACTAACACCTTAAGAAATACGTTTTCATACTGGTTATCTCATGTATGAAGTTTCGTACAGCTAAATGCCATAGAAGTTGAAGCATGCATTCCCGTTCTCTGGAAAAAACTGCACTATAGCAGCGCAAAATATTGGTAGATATACATCCAGATTGAATCGGTGTAATGTCTCATAAAGGCTTTCTCACATGTCAAGTATTGTTTGATTATACACAAACCTGAAATTTAATCTTCCCTTAAGCTGAGGAAATCGCTGCATAGGAGCGCCGCCTATTGAGCAACTAGTTCCAAAAGTTGATCCCTGTAACTTATGCCAAGGTGCATCCACATGTAAATTTTTATGCAATTTTGCACAGTAGTTCCTAAGTTATTTCCTTTTTTCAAACTGTGGAAGTCGCTGCATAGCAGCGCCACCTGTTGATTGGTTGACACCAACTGTTGATAGGCACTAAATTATGTCAACCTGGCAGTGGGAACACAAGAAGAGCTTTTGAGCGATTTCAGTATTTTTTAATTCTTTTTTTAATAAAGCGATATAGAAAAGAGTTTCCTTAAATATATAATGACCAGCGAACCGGGCAAAGCCTGCTAGTACATAATAAAACTGTCGTTCTTTGAATATTTAATGTCAGTTTTTTCTAAGATGAAAATTATTTGTATTCATCATGTTAGATAATTTTAATAAATAATAATTTTAATAAATTATTTGCCCTTAGTGAATTTATGTAGGAAAATATAGAAGAAAGTCTCTTGATTTCCAGAACATACTTGTTTTTAATTAAAAGAAATGAATTGCAGGAATCTACATCTATAAAGGCAGATCTCCTGACTGACGTGCTTGCTCGCTCAGCAATGCCGAGTCAAACTAACGGAGACACAAATGTGTAATTTTATGATATTGATTTAGTGACGTGATTTAAGAAGCTATTTTTTGAAGTTTCCCCGCAAACGGAGGGAGAAAAGTTGCTTCTCGCATTTCTCACCATATCTTAATGAAAGAAAACAAGAAAAAAAGCAAATATTAAAAAACCGGATATCCGGCATATTAACCGGATATCCGGTGATTTTGATCCGGATATCCGATGATATTTCGGATATTGAAAAATCAGCCGGATATGCCGGATACCGGATATTTTCCGGATATCCGGTCCATCCCTAATTTTTATGCTATTTTTTTTTTTTTTTTCAAGTTATTTTGCGCAGTCAGATCTGTAATAATAAAATTGGAATAGAAAATGATCAACCAAAATTTTTTAATTTAATTTTTAAATAAAATTAGAATGGTGAATTTATTATACTTTGAATTAATAAAATACATCAAAATTGTTGGTCATTCAGATTTCGTCTTTTCTTTCCCCATGTTAATCCTATGCAATAAAGGCACCTTCGTTTATTAATGATATGGCACTTAAAAAAAAAACTTTATTTTTGGATAATTTTGCTTGAATTCGCCAGTTTTTACTTTAGTTTACACGTTTAAAAAATAACAACACTTTTGGAGGAAAACTGAGTGACAGTTTAATGGCTAACTTTTAATCATAAAAAAGAAATATTTAAGTCTATTTTGTGCGAATTTGTAAGTTAACGCAAACAGCGAGAAATTTCAGCAATTGCATACTTAAAATGTGTTTTAGAAAACTATTTCCTCCCCTGAAAATCCACAGTAAACGAATCAACAACAATACAATAAAATTTACTTAGAGGAGAAGGGGGGGGGGGGAATTGACAGATAAACGTTTTAAAACTAATTAAGAACTTTATATGAACTTTATTAATTGTATTTGCTGATATTTCTTCATTTTCTTAAGTTGTGGATTGGTCAATCATATCATATCAAATTGGATATCTACCTTGTACGATTTCTACATCTTAAATAACATCATACTTTTATATACATTCTAATAATAAAAATGTTATTATTAAAATATTTTTTTTTATTATTATAATAAAAGAAATTACGTCTTTAATTTTATAAGAAATACTATAAATTAAAACAAGATTAAAAAAGCTTCAATAATAAGTAAATAAAATTATATATATATATATATATATATATGTACTGCCAAAAATTAAATGAACAGCCTGTTTTCCTGTTTCTGTCTTTTGTGCATAACTTTTAAACAAGTAGAAATGTGAACATAAAATTTGAATGGCACATTATCGATATAATTATTTATTTTTATATAACTTTAGCATAATTAATAATTTTTAAACTGATATTAATTCAAATTTTTCTTAAAATTAAACTTTCAAAGAAATGAAAAAAATTAAATGATTTTGGAAAAGAAAACTAGATGAGAAATGGTGTTGAGGATGCATTACAAATAGGTGATGATACACATGCCTTCAAATATTAAATTTAGACCCTATTTTTCTTACTATGCTTTCTTTCTTTCTTTATATCTTACTTACTTACATTCTTTCTCTTATTTTTTCTGTAACGGACCTTTTAAAAATATAATTGTTAATTTATAAACTTTGAACATCGTCAGGATAATAAAAATATCAATATATAACACAGGTCTACAAAAGCAATGTTGGCATTATTTGATTTGATTATTTTAGCTGATATACATGTTTCTTGGTGCGAAACCGAAAATGAGGCCAGTTTTTCTCTATCTATGTATACAGATTTTTGTCAATACAGGGTGTTTACCGACACATATTCTTCCGTTCACCTTATTTATCATATATTTCCATGATTAATTCATGGAAACATGCTATAAAAGTTACCATGGAATTATATTAGTGGAAGAGTCAAGGAAGAAACTGTGTCGGTAGACACCTTGTATTGGCAAAAAACTATACATGATAGAAAAAAAACTAGCTTCGTTTTTGGTTTCAACAAACCAAAAAACATAAAGTAAAGCCAAAATTATCAAATCAAAATTTTGATCTTATCAATTTTCACTTTTGTATGTGTAAAAAAAAATTTTTTTTCATATATAAATGTTTTAGCATATGAAAAAAGAAGAAATAGATAAGTGAATACAGAAATAAAAATTTAGTTTTAATCTGACATATGTATGTGCATCTTCATCTAAGCATCATTACTAGAAGCAAAAGCCAATGTTATTCTATGGAGAATTTTGCCCCATTATAACTCATTAACTAATAAATACATTTAAATTCCGTTTTCACACTCAGAAAATTCAAAACTATTAAACTAGTTATCACTTTGTAAAAAATATTATTATTATTATTATTATTATTTTTAATATGTTATCTTGAAGATGTAAAATGCGAATTTTCACTATGTTGAAATTCACATTTTGAGGAATATTAAGTTTTACGCTTTACGGATTCAAAATAAAATATTAAAAATTATAAAAAATATTTGTAAGTGATAATCATTTTAACACTTGTGAATTTCCTGAATCTGAGAGCGGAATTTAAAAATATGTACTAGTTAAATAATTATAATGGGCCAAAATTCCTCATAGATTAACACTGACTTTGGCTTCTGGCGACAATAAGTAAAGACTCCCGTTAACACAATTTTTCATTTAGTTTTCTTTTCTAAAATTAAAATTAAATAAATCATTTTTTCCAAAGGTTACTTTAAGTCATTTAGACGCTATCACACTTTAAAGATTTTGAGCTTATAGGCCATAATGATAAGGGAATTTTCTTTGTGTCCCTGCAAAAATTATGAGCACTAGATTACAAAATCAATAGGCTTTGTATTACAGTCTACACTCCCACACACACATACATACATCACCGAAAAAATAACAAAAGTTCACCCAGAGGATTTCAAAATATATAGATATACCAAAATCGAGTATTTATCATGATTACAATATTTCTTACGTATGTAGTATGTACGTTCGGAAAGTAAAAAAGAGGGAGTTAAGAAATTGGGTCATGGATAAGAGGTCTAAGAATAATAAAATCCATCCTACAAAAGCTTAATTTTGACAAGATTGAACGTATTAATAATTAAAATAAAAGAAGTTTGAAAGAAAATTATATAAATATATATATATAAATGTATATAAATTATGGAGCTTTTACAGGGCCTTTTACACTGCTACAACACCTATGAAATTATTAGTAAAGAAAAAGAAGCCGACCCTTTTCTCTTGTAGGCCTTTATACTGTTTCCATAATAACATAACTGGTTAGATAATTAATTAAAACTACAAAATTTTTTATAGTTAACTTAAGGACATTTCATGGAGTTATGACATTGATATCGTATTTCACTCGGCTTATTGAAATTACTAGAAAGGAATCCTCTCTTACTATTATTCTCCGTGCACTATTTCGTACTGTGCCATATTCAGATATGATAAGAGAGAAGAAAGTTGAATATGTAAGTAAAAAGTTATTCCTTCATTTATTTATTTATTTATTTTTTAAAGGAAGCTTAAGGATCTTTGCGGTGTGCCATACGGTATCTTCAAAGTTGGTATTGTACCCAGCTATTTATTTGTAAAGATTTATCCTGTGCCCTCATATTTCACACCATTTTGTATATTGGTCCATTACTCCCTTGCTATAATGCAATAAGAAAAATACACGAATAATCAAAATAAAAAAAAATATTTTATATTTAAATTATGTGTATTTTTACTGCGCTTTTAACACTATTTTTGCGTCCTCCTCAAAGTAATTATTTAAATGAAAGCGAGTCCTTCTTCTCACCGATCTTTGTACTGGTCGGGTACGTGATCCTCTATTGTAATGTAATATCAGAGTTAAATATACTTAACAGAAATTTTTCAAAGGAAATTTAGAGATATCTTTTACTATCATCATCATGTAATAAGAAGATTTAATGTATAAATAATTAAGCTTATTAAAAAATAATAATAATAAATAGTTAAATTATGAGCAATTTTAGGGCGCCCTTAACACATTGCTGCAACTCTCAAAGAATTTATTAAAATAAAATACACTTATTTTCTCTGACCTGTGTACTAATCATATATTACAACATAACATTAGAGTTTAAAATATATAAATAATGTGTTTATTGAAATTAAGGAGCTTTTTTTTGCTAACATGTAATAAGAATGTATGCGTAAATAATTAAAATGATAGAAATTTTGATAGTCAAATTATTATGAGCATTTTTAAGATGCCCATAACATTGTTTTTTGTACCACCTTGATGATATTAATAGAATAAAATACCTTTCTTTCATGAACTTTTCCTTAATTAGCTTTGCACTCGCCCTCTGCATTTAAACTTTCCAAGCCTTTTATCTGCAGGAGACAGTTTCTCCCAATTCATTTCCTTTACATTCTCCTAAGGTGTCTAGATTAAAACTGTAGTAATGACTTATAAATGTTATTCAAGTGATTTGCACGTTTTCACTTTTACAAGAAGAAAAGGAGGGGTGTTTTTACTGCCTCTGATTCTACCCAGCATATTAGAATGAAAATTCTCAGAACCATTTCACTCTTCCTTTCCTGAAAAAGGAATAGGCGCCCCTAATTTGTCCTTTAGCCTGTAAAGACGGAAGTTCAGGAAAATGTTCTTGAAATTGTTAACGTATTTATTGCAATTCCATAGAAATCGACAGTTTTTCTCTTTTTGTAAAAGGAGGTAAGAACTGACCTTTATTTATTTATTTATTTTTTAACGTGCAGTGTGATTCAAATTTAAGACCTTTTTTTTTTCATTGACTGAGGGCGCCAAGAAAGTTTCGACCAGAGGGCGCAGGGGGACAAGTCCCCCTGTCCCCCCTGGCCAGCACGGGCCTGCAAATGTTACATTCCATGGCAATATTTAATTTGAGAAGCAATAGAGTGTAAAACAAATGTAATTTCTACATTCCTCGTCCATTTAAGATATTTTATGACTTTTCTATTATGATTCAACAACTAATATTTCTGGAAAATACTGTTATTGATATAAATCTTATGCAGTAATTTTTTCAAGGAAATCTGATTATCACTTGTTTCCTAGTAAGTTAATATTTATTTAAAAATATTCAGTCAGCAATTTTCAGTTTTGTTAGTATATGTACCTTATTTCTACCACTCCTCTCTATATCTCTAATCTGATAATAAAAGTTAAATTATTATTTATCGCTTAATATTCTGTTATTTTTTCTTTAAGCTGAACCTTCAGAGTGGCAAGACGAATCATTGGACAACAAAAATGGTATCACTTCAACCAGAATAGGAAACGATTATGTATCTGTATTAGTAGACCACTTTTAATCTAAATGAAAAATCACTGAGGAAAAAAAAAATGTAATATATAATGAACACAATCTCTCTGCCAAAGATTTTTGTATCAAATAGTTATATGTCTGTAATTTAATGATTTATAGCTTATATATATAAATATATATATATAAAAGGAAACTAATTACCATTTTTTTTTTATTCATTTTTTATTTTCAATTCATTTTCTTGAAATTGTGTTTTATACATATATGTAGTGTTGTTCAATTACTTACTATATTAATCTGTTTGAATGATATTTAAAATTTATACTATTTGTTAATATGAAGCTGCATTTTTAACTTTAAAGAAAACTTTTTGGTATCATTGTTAAGATATTTGATGTATATAATGAAATGCCTATGGAACAAATAAATATTTCAATTCTATCAAAAGTGTCATTTATTCCAAGAGATCTGCATTCATTCTTTTTAAAAACATATTAAATACACCTTTTTATAAATTTAAAATTCAAGTAAAACTAATTTTAATTTGAAATTGTAGCTGCTAGTGTATTACAATTTTTAGTAGCTATAAGAAATTTGTAAATATAAATTTTCTCACACAATCGCTGAATTTTGTTTAGTATATAAATTTTTTTATAGGTCATAATGAATGGCATATGAAATTTCATTTTATCATTGTAAAAAGATTGTTTTCTCTCATTTGAATACTTTTTAGAAAATTTAGTGTCAGCTATTTTTACTTTCTTCTACATATAAAAGAAAAATATTGGATTTGTGAAATTTTTTTACCACCAGTTTTCATTGTATTTACAAATTTTGAAATGTGAACACAATTTGTTTTCCATGCAAAAATAATCATCTTATCACTATCATTACAAGGTACACCATCTTTTCAAATGAAAAAATAGCAAAAGGCAGTAAAAAATGCAGAGTAAATCACAAGGTGGGTGGTGCAAAATCATAAATTTAAAAAAGCAGCTGACACCAGTCAGAAAATGTAGAAAAAAGACATTGAAGGACTCTCAATTTGTCGACAGGGCTTGGTGCTTTCTGGGTTTATTATTTTTGGCAGTGATCTGCTTTTTGCTATGATGGCAAACATAACTGGCAAGTGATGGCGATTGGTGGTCTGCTATGAATTTATCAAAACAGGGATGCAAGGGGAGATACATAAAAAGTGGATATTTACTTCTCATCAGCTGCATTCTTTCAGTTCCTCAGTTGCCATTCCTTTTCAGAAATAGATTTGTCACAGAGTTGTACAACCCACATCCATAAATAAACAGTACTGTATATTATCAGCATTTTAAGTTTTTAACTTAAAAATAAATTTTAACAATTACTTATGGTTTGAGTTTACTTATTAAAAATGATCTATTATCATCTATTAAAAAGAAAGAATCCTTAATTTAAATTTCATCATTTATGGAATCATACTTGATTTTTAAAAGAAATACTAATGTTTATTAGCTCAATTGAAAAATTCATATATTGTTAAAATATAAACTTGAAAATATAGGAAAATTTATAAGTTTGCTGTTTTCAACTAATCTTTATAGAGTTGGCACTGTAAAACTGAAATTTATTTTTGTAGTAATGATTTTCAAACTTCTTGCTGTACAAATTTTCTTAATTAAGTTTATTCCAATAGAAAATAGAATTCTAGAAAAAGTATACTAGATGTTCAAAAAGATTGAAATACACTTTATAGATATATACTTTATTTTTTTTTTTTTTTTTTAATTAGAGATTAGTAGACAGTACTGTGTAACTTGAGAAAATGTTCATTACGAAAGAATTTTTGATCATTAATTTTTCAGTGTTACACTAAATTTTTATATGACTCTTGTAGACAAATTTTGTCAATTAGAAAGATTTTATTTTCCCATCCAACAAAGTTTTTTTTTTTTTTTTTTTTTTTTTTAAGCATGGATGTATCTAAAACCAACTGAATTTATGACAAAGAAAATTATGATACAGAGAAAAAAATTGACATTTTCCCCACATCCCTTAAAAAAGTTTTTTTTCTCTATTTACTAAAAAAGCCCTATTTACTCTGAAAAAACATATACAAATTGAAAATGGAAATTTTAGATTAAAAATATGACAACATGTGTCTATAAAACCTAAATGCACTTAAATGGAGCCAAAATAGACAGAGATAAATTGCAATCAGATGTGTGCTGCAGAATGCGTATATGCAATCTGAGAGCATAATTAACCCGTTAGTAGTCGCTAGTTGTCGATTTGCCGCCCATCCTTCAGTGTTGCCAGATTTTTTTATTCAATAGCCACCAAAAATTTTTAGAAGTTGCATTTGATATACTTAAAACATGAATAAAATCTAAGAAACGTCGATCACATCACTTCTTAAAATTATTGGTGACAATTAAATAAAAAGTGCGCAATCTGTAATAGATGGCGCTGTCTGTAGCGACTACTAACGGGTTAAATACCATGTCACAAATAGATAGGTATTTTATAAAATGTATTCTAAAAAGAACTCTAAATTTTTATTGTATTTGATTGTAAAAGAAATCAAAACAGACGATTATAAGAAACACACATTTAGAATGCATTTCAAGTTTAACATCTTGCATAAAAAAATATTTTGAAACTTTTCAATTCAACATTTAATTTTGCAGTAACTTTTAAATTATTATGCAATTTGTAAAAAAATCATTTTACAAATATTTGAAATAGATAAAATTAGTTATATGAAAGAAAAAAAAAAAAAAATTGTCTGCAAGTTAATCTGTTAGGATGTAGTTTTGAAAACATTAAATTTGAAAATAAATTAATACTTGCATATATTTATTTTATTAAAAAAAAAATAAAAAAAAAAATAAAAAATAAAAAAATCAAATATGTAATTGGATCACAAACCTGTCAAACACACAAAAATAGTTCTGATGTAAATATTATCATGTTTGTTATATTTTTATATGTTACAACATTTACATTTCTTTTTTGGCATATGGTTCTTTATGTTCAGCAATCAATTTTCAATTAAACATAGTTCACTCAGTTTTAAAGATACAGGCATGTAATTTTCTGTAATGATGATGATGTATTGAAAATTAACTTTCTAATGGACTGTATTTGTCTTGAGAAGTTGTATAAAAATTTTAAATACAACTTTTTGAAAATTAACAAGTGCCCCCCCCCCCCCCTTCCCCATAACATTTGTTTCTTCCATATTTTGAACATTTTCTCAGTTTGCACTGTCCACTTGCCTCTAATAGTTAAATAATTAAACTATGTTTAATCTTTTTAGATCAATCTGTATTTAAACCTTGCTGTAAGTGTTTTGTGCTTAGATTTACTAAACATATCTCACAAAAAGTTTTAATCAACCCCCCCCCCCCCCCCCCTAAAAAAAAAATAAAAAAATAAAAAATAAAACAGTTCATTTTTATCATATTCAAAACTCAAAGCCGAATTTCTAGATTTGCTTAGTATTTGTTCTAGTAAGGTGATTCGAGTATATTTTTCCATGAATAATAAGGTACAAATGCAAGCAGCATAAAATTAGCATGGAAGTTGTATATTTCACCAAAATAAAATTCAAAACTGGTGTACAATCAATATAAAGATTTTAAAACTTCTTTACACACTAAATAATTTTACTAAATAATAATAATAATAAATAAATGAATTTTATGAAATTTACTTATTAGTGTAGTATTAATTAAATAAATAAAAAAAAAAAAATTGATTATTACTTCCCTCCCTCTTTTTTTTTTTTTTTTTGTGTGTGTGTGTGTGTGTGTGTGTGTTCCTCTCTGATTGGTCCTGCATGATGCTTCCTATTGTTTGTTTGTGCTGCTCCTCCCCCTCTGGATTTTGCCCTGCTTTCAGTCTTGCTTTTGCCTCCAAGGCAGTAGCACATGTTCTTTTGCACCTGATGAAGAAAGGCTACGTCCTTTCGTAACCGGTTGTGCTGGCTTAAAATTTTTGGTGTGTAAAGACGTTTTAAAATCTTTATAGTGGTATATTTCATTTTTGCCTTTTAAAATGTTCTCATCAAGTGGCAAAATTTCACTGTTCAATAGAATTTTACAAACATTAAATAAATATTTATGCTGACATTTTGCTGAACTAAAATTCAAATTCAAATTATATGTTTTAATACCAATATTAGCTTCAGATGTTGTGACTGCAATTAGATTTCTTCTTAACCGTTTTAGTGTAGATCAAAAATGTATACAAAGAATAACAGATTAATTTGCCGAATTTGCTAAGATATTTAGAAATAGCTCATGCAGGTTATTGTATGAAAATTTGGCAAAAGAGAAACATTTAATTACAACTGGCAAAGTTTTGAAATATTTATCTGACAAATAAGACCTATTATTTAAAAAGAAGAAAAAAAAAAAAAAAAGAGGGGTTGCTAAAATACTGTTCATAGAAAATTAGGAAATTTTTTCAAGGTTATCTTTTACCCCTTTTATTTGTTATTATGATCTATTACTTTTTTATCTCTTATTTAAAAATTAAAATATTGTTAAGAGATATTGAGAATTGACAATATACAATTGAAACTTTTAAAAAATAAAGAGAATTGTGAATTTTTTTAATGTGACAACAGAATTTGACAAAATACATTAAGTAATGAGTAATTCTATAAAACTTCATTAAAAAAATACATTGAGAAACTTTCCCCATTTATTATTATTATTTTTTTTTTCTTATGATAACTTAAAATGAAAACCTATAAAAGAAAATGTAAATATTAAAATGTCCAATTACTGTCAAATGTTCCAATACCAGTTTTTAAAGAAGATGCTTCATTGCATTGCCAAAATGTTTATCACTATGTTAAGTTCCCTAAAAATAAACTATGAGCCCTTTAAATGCACACAATATCATTGTTCACGGCCAAACCTCATGTTATTTTATGGGGGAAATTCATTTATAGGGTTACTAACTCATTACTTAAGGTTGCTGTGTACCCGCTATCTTGAATATTCGAGGTTCCATGTTAACCTATTGGGAAATTTTATCCTTTAATAATACAAAAATGCTTAAAAGTGGTATGACACTAAACAAACAAACAACAACAAAAAGAAATTGTACATAGCGGTAGTTTTTTTTTTTTTTTTAGATTTTCCTCACTGATATAAAGTTATCAATGTTTAAAATTCAAAATAAAACATATGCAAATTCTTTCAGAATAAATTTAATTTAAATACATTAAAAATCATTTCATCAAAAAAATAAAACGAGAAAGGTGTGAAAAGTTGACCTCTACAACACTGATCAATATTTTGCAAAACTGTTGTTTTTTGTATTAATTATTAACTTTTTACAGGCCAATGTTCCCAATTGGAAACATCAAATTAAAACTTATTTAAAAATTAAATTGCACCAATATTGACTTTAAAAAACTAGCAGATATTTTAAAAAATGACTTAATTTTTTAAAATAGAAGCAACATTCCTATCATTAGTTGGTAACTGTACAAAAAAATCTCAAAAATGATCATTTTTATGTATATATATATAATTGAATTTGGTATAGCCCACTTTCTATAAAACTAATGTAAATACTTACTTGCCTTGTGATTTCTAAATTCTTATCAATATTACTTGTTGATTGAATTTAATTTATGATTATTCAAAAACATGTTTCCTCTACAATGACTGTTTAGTAAATTTTTAGATCCTGGCAAAAAATACTTAGCTTCACAGCAGTATTGTGCCCGGTACAAGGATATTTATAGGGATATCCTTGGATCGACAACCTGTTACCTATCATCTCCTCCTCCTTTACTTCAATTTAGAACATGCGGTTCTAATTGATGTAAAACTTGCCCTATGGCCTCTCGCACACAATTAAATAATAATCACTCTTTGGTTCCATTTTGTCAGGCATACAATGTTATTTATAAAATCAGTTGTGGTCCTTGTAAACTCAGTTATATTGGTGAAACTTCCACTCCTCTACATCTATGTATTAATCAGCATCGCTCCGATTCAAAAAACCTTTCATCTTCAGCTGCACCTTCTAAATCAACTATAGAATTACAACACTTTAAATCACATAATTTTAATTCATGTACCAGGCGACTACACCACATACTAGGCGAGACGTATTAACCCTTGACGATATATTTAATGCCCCAGCCCCCCTGTTCCCGCTGTTCAATGTCTTTTTCTAGTCAATTTTGTCCTTTTCTTACTTCCGGCGTGAGCCTGTTTTTTTTTTTTTTTTTTTAAACACACTTGACATTGTGAGTTTTTTTTGGTTTTCGTCCCATGCTATTTCTATGGGTTCTTAGCTTTTTTTTTCCCTCTTTCTCCACATTCTAAAGTGCGGTGGTGTGAGATTGTCAAAATTCAGAAAAATAAAAGTGAGCGTCTATTTCTTGAATAAAAATTTATGCAATATTACAATACAATTTATCCATATGGCCTAAATTCCGAATACTTTAATAAAAAATTATTAAAGCATATTCTAACATCAACCCTCTACACGATTATTCGACTATTTATGCACAACTCAATCACAAAATTAACAATAAAACTTCTAAAACTAAACGAGGTAGTAAAAACACAGATTTAATCTTTTCTAAAAGTGCCATTATTAAAGTAATTTCAGATCTACAGACTAATTACTTATCTAACTATAACTGGTTCATTATTCGAAAATTTATTTTTGCAATTAAAAAGAAATACTTAGTAAATTTTCTGAACGTCTTTCAAAGCCAATCCTATAATAAACATTTTTCAGACATTTTTTATGATATTATAATGTACAAAATCAAACAATTTAATTTAAAAATTAATAAAAAGCCCAACAAAATTAAAACAAATACTCAATTAATTGTGACTTTTACAAATCAAATTTTGAATAGTATTAACATTACGTCTATCATTAATGACAAAGAATGTTTGTTTCCGATTAAAGATTTAAATCTATCTCGTACCTTCAAATATCCTCTTCCTCTTGGCAGAAAGATATTCAATTATAATTCTGTATCTAAGTCTACCTCTTTTAATAACACTAACATGTAAATGCAATGATCCTTCTTTCTCTAAATTTATTGACAGAGACCATGGACACATTATCACTGGTAATCTCAATATTATTTATAATTATCAATTTAAAAAATTCATGGAATTTGGCACCAAATTTAGACTTCCAGTTAAAACTAGCATTCTACAAATCTTTCAACAGTTTTCTTATGACCTAGATTTCTTTATTTATAAAATATCTATTACTCATAATAAACCTATTGCCTACTTCACTCAATGGAAAGTTTTAGTGTTACAAAAAAATTAAAAATTCATTATTTATTAATTCTTCAAATCTGGTGTTATTTAAAAAATCTGTACTACTTAACTATCAAATCACTACAGGATGACTTTGTGATCACTTATGTTCATAAATCACCTAATAATTATGCCATTATTTGTAAATCCTACTATCTCTCTATTTTAAACTCTTCAGTCACTAATAGTAACATCTTCAGTTTAACTAATAATAACCTTATTATTAATAACCGAAAAATACATAATTACTATAAACTACTTCAACTTCCCTTCAATAACTTTAATTATCCTTATATAGTTCTCATATCTAAGTTTCACAAATCTCCAATTAAATTTCGCACTGTCACTGTTGGGTGTAACACTTATAACAACAATGCTAATAAAGCTCTACTAGATATTCTAAAACAAATTTTCAATTGTACTTGCAAAGTTGATAATTTACACTGTCTTAAAAATAGTTTTCAATTAATTCAATACATCAAATCGCTCGATTCAATAGACAATATATGACTTTCAAGATCTTTTCAATAATATTGAGTTATCAGATCTTAGTAATATCATTTACAGTCTTTTTCAAGAATATAAAGCTCAAATTAATCTTCCTCACAATTTTAAAGCAGAAAAATTTAAAAACACTTCTTAACTTTGTTATCCATAATAATTATATCTTCCACAACAACGATATCTATTTGCAACAATTAGGCATCCCACAAGGAGGTTGTAGCTCCAGTATTTTGGCAGATCTCTATCTTTATTATTATGAAAAGCAAATTTGCAATGATGATGTTCAATTTTATCGTTACATCGATGATATTGTATTTTATCTCAACAAGCACTCACAAAATGAATTTTCCTTCAATTATCCACCTAATTTAAAGCTAACTCAAAATACTCTAACTAATCAATCAACTTTTTAGATCTCAAAATAATCAATCATCGATGGTAATAAAATTTACACATATCTATGGCAAACGGCAAGATTTTAGTTTTAATGTAAACTTATTTACACATTTTAATTCATGTCTGCATCTTTCGGTATTTAGAAACATCATCATTAACCATTTATTTCAAATTAATCATTTATGTTCTGCAAAGTTTAAAAACAAGAATATTAATAACCTGATCACAGCCACTGCTAAAATGGGTTTTCCTAAAAACTTTGTATTTTCTATTTTATATCCTTAACCATGTCTCTGTCAGTACAAAAAAAAAAGCTGTGTACACTTTTGTGTATATCAACAAAAAAATTATAAAATAATAAAAGACAATAAAAAAGGTGGTGGTTGGGTGAGCAGATGTTTGATTACAGAGGTGGGGTGGTGGTGTAAGGCTGGATGGGTTTGTGTGAAAAAAAAAAAAAAAAAAAAAAAAAAAAAAAGCAGAAGGCTTGTTGCATTTACTTTGTATTACTATGCAAACTTTCTTTTTCCACTAAAATTTCAGTTTCTTCCTTTTTGAGTTGTCAACTATATTTAAAATTCTAATCAATCTGTGAGTTTCATTGTTGCTTCGTGGTTTCATTGTTATTCATCTGCTTTGAAATTTTGCTTTTTTAAATCCATATGGTTCCTGTTCTGGTCGTGGCAGGCTGGGTGAGTGTTGCCGGCGTGAAACTAGTTTAACCCCACAGGCAAGTCACAAGTCTTGCCGCCTGCCTCCTTCCTTCCTATCTTGTGTTTCTTGGGTTATTTTTTCATTAATTTTGATAAGTTTATGGTTTTGAGTTGGGATTTGTTGTGTTACTTTATCAATTCGTTTGTTTTGCAGGCTGTTGATTAGTAGATCTGGTTTCTTTACATTAGTGTATTTCATCCACTGATAAAATTTTTTAAAATCTTATTGGTCATTGGTGCTTCAGTGATCTTGTATCTGTTGCTTGGCTTCTACTATGCTTAATAGATCATCTTTATTTTATATATATATATATATATATATATATATATATATATATATATATATATATATATATATATATATATATATTTTTTTTTTTAACAGAGTATAACTAAAAAAAAATGCATAAAAATTTGAAAGTATCCGATGCTTTTGAAAATCAGTTGGTGTATTTTAAACAACTTATTATGAAAAAGGACATCAAATTTGATAATATTAAACTGATAATATTAATCTATTAATAATAATTAATATTTATGTGTAATTTTTTTCATTTAAATTATTAATATCCCTTAACTGAAGCATTATAAAGTAAAATAGGCAAAAAACTAATGAAAAATGTACCTGATCTAAATTCAGCCTGTAAAAGATTAAAGGACAAAATTTCCCCATAGGTTAACATGGAATCTTTAATATTTAAGATGGCGGGTATACAGCAACCTTAATGTATTCTTTTCAATTCCATATTCATGAAAAAGAAAATTGTTAAGTAAGTCCTTTTTTAAGAAGTGCACTAAATTTATTTTTCCCCATTTTTAAGCTCCAAAGTATTGAAATTTAAAAAAATAAAGAGGGGGAGAATTGTGAATTTTTTTTTTTTTTTTTAATGTGACAACGGAATTTGAAAAAATACATTAAGTAATGAGTAATTCTATAAAACTTCCCCATGGAATAACATGGGGTTTGGCTGCTGGAGACTGTGTTCCCTTAAATGTGACATCTCTTCCTACTGTATCCCATTGGTATGTTTCTTATGGATTACTATGCATTTGAATTCTTAACACAAACACTTTAAACAATATCCTCATTACAGCAATATTGACCTAATATCATCCGAAACTGGTGTGTATCTGAAGAATGAATATACTTTTCTAATCTTGTTCGGTGTTGCATAACATTAACCAATGTTGGATCTATCATCCTTAATTTATTGAAAGTAAATGTTTTATTTTTTGAAAAGCAGGTCAAAAACAATTTTAGCAATTTAACTACTGTAAAATATAAATTTTTCATTCCTAATTACTTAATAATTGCTTGATATTGAAGGCGTGAAGAGGTATACCATACAATGTTGGCTGATCCAACAAACTGATATTGACTAATATTACTGTGCTACTAGGGATCTCAAAGCATTTAGAGATGACTCTGAAAGATTGTGGTGCATCTCAAATATTTAGGAATTTAGGGCGGGGGTGGAAAGAATGGGGCAGATTTGAAGTTGTGACCTAATGACTACAAAATTTTTTAAATAATGCTCAAAAGAAAAAAAGAAAAATTAAGAACCAACTTAAATGGGTTGTAGCACTGTAAAAATCTATACAGGAAATCTATTTCCAATATAATTTTTAAAGCATCCGTTTGTAGACTATTTTATCTGTGAAAGAATCTATCCCTTATTTTTCAACGTATTTCTTCCCCCCCCCCCCCTTAAATACTTGACTGCACTGAAATGCAGATAAAAAATAAACTAAGATTAGAGCCTACTAACAGCTGACATTTTAATATTGCTATACTATTTTTTGGGGAGTGGGGGGCATAAAATGATGAAAAGTTATGAATTTTGTGGAATTAAATCGTTCAATAAAATTCCAATCAAAAAAAATAAATAAATAACACTTTAATGGATGTTCTGTGATTATTGCTAAATTTTATTTTTATTTTATTTTTTTAATGGGTAATTTTAGAAATAGTGAAGTAAAAATTAACACCCTATATGAAAAAATAAAGTGAAACAGATCTCACAAGATATATAGAAGTTGGTTAAATTTTCTACTTAATCAGTACTAAATGTATGCTTTTAAGTGGTGCTCTGTATAAAACTTTGATACATTGTGTAGGGAAAATTTACTAAAGTGTAATACAGTCAGTGTCAGTTATATGGTCATTCCTTAGGTCCAAGGAAATTGTGACCATATCAGCAGGGTGACCAAATATATGGAACAAGCTAATATTCTGATCTAATGCAATGAAAATATTACATAAGTTTCCTTTTACTCTACATCTACAAATGTAATCTTATTTTTCAACAAGGAGTATTATCCTTGCATTTCTTTCCCAGAAACATTATATAAAAAGATTGTAAATTTGAAGAATCCTTTTGATCAATACAGAAATCTCAAGAGCAAAGCCTCTAAAACCTATAACAATAAATAAAAATTAATATAGTATTTCTTTTTAAGGCAACTCTTTTTCCCTACACCCTTTACTTTCACCTTTTTTCCTTCACGACTGTCACATTAAAATCCCAATCTTTTTTTTTTTTTTTTTTTTTTTTTTTTTTTGGGGGGGGGGGGGGGGAAGAAAAAAATAGTTTTATTTAAAATTAACGTAGTTTTAAAGCATTGTTTTGCAAAGTCCAACTATCCATAATGCAGAATTCATTTGGAATTTCTTAGTAAGTACAGTTACACTTTTTTTTTAAAAACATGTTTAGTTTTTTCATCTGATGAAGGGCTTATTTTGATTTGAAATAACTGTTCAGAGGTTTTTTTTAATTATGTTTACTTAAAAGGTTATTTTTTTAAATTATTTAAATTTAATCAGATTAACAGATGTTAAAAACAATGTCTAGAATGCCAAAAATAAATAAGAAAGCAGATAGCTGTTTCGGTAGCATTTAGTGTACCGTCTTCAGTGCATGTAATTTTGGTAGCATTTAGCATACTGTCTTCAGTGCATGTCATTTCGGTAGCATTTAGTGTGCCGTCTTCAGTGCATGTCATTTCGGTAGCATTTAGCATACTGTCTTCAGTGCATGTCATTTCGGTAGCATTTAGCGTACTGTCTTCATGCACTGAAGACAATATGCTAAATACTACCAAAACAGCTGTCTGTTTTCCTGTTATTTATATTTGGCATTCTAGATGTTACTTGCCTTTTTTTTTTTTTTTTTTTAAATAATCGCACTCCAAGTCTTCCATTAATAAGATTAACGGATGTTTCAAGCCAAAACTTCTTCAAAAAAAAAAAATCCATCCCCCTCCCCTCTTTGTACATATTAAGATCAACTATGTGTTTAATAGCCAGTTTTTGAAATTAGTTCGTCAATTTTTAAAAGAAAATATAGAGTGAACGTTAAAGTATTAAAGCAATTTCTTTGCACTGACATGAAAGTTTGTTTCATATATCTTTATATTTACTTTACCATGTACCTTCTCTTTATAATAATATTTCTAAGCAATTTTATTAAAAGACATTAATAAAGACAAAAAAACAACTATAGAAAGATATCTAAAGAAACCATCCTTAAAATGATGGATCATTTATCTAATTGTTCACCAACGTATTGCTTAATAATCATTATGAAGATGGTGGACGTAAATACTATTTTGTATATTACCATGTTAGTGTTATGAAAATTTGCAAATATATTAAATTATAATAACATTAAAGTATCTCAAAAAATGTGTAAATATAAAAAAGAATATTAAGTGCTCCTAGATAACTTATTTTTAATCCCCAAACAAAAGGCTGATTTGACAAAAAATTTATTTAAAAAAGAAACTAAAAGCTTAAAAAATATATTGTTTTATTTTTGTTAGCTTTTTAATATCATTGCAAAATTGGTCAAAGAAAGAATAACATAATATTTACATAATTATTCTGAAGTTTGAAACGTACTTAGAACACTAGTCTTTAAACGTATCAATATCCTACATAGTAGGAAGTCTAAATTTTGCAGTTTGCTTTTAAAGCACATAAAATAGGTAAGGTTTTAAAATCTGTTATTTTTAACAATCCAGAAGATCGTTATAACTACTGTCCATAAGTGAGAAATAGAATTTGAGCCTACATTTCCATTATTCATTCCCTTTGGCACTTCCACAAATATTCTACATGGAGCACCACTAGCATCTCTTAACTTCATTGGCATTACATAAGCCTTGATACCAGTGGCTGGCAATGATTCTGGTATATTGACATTTTCTAGTCCATATATATTCTTGTCCATTAGTGTCCTGTGAACTTCTTTCATACCTACTGGCATATCTATTGACATAACATCTATTCCTATACCTACAATGTTACGGTTTTCAACCAGCCATTTAGCTACTTCAGGTTTTATAGATGGGAATTTCAATAATTCAGCCTTGCGTTCAGTTGTCCCCGTATAAGACAGAGGATCAGGCCAAAATCTAGACCATCCGGTACGAATAAGCAAAAGGCTTTTATCAGGAATATGTCCATGCTCTTTTTCCCATTTAGTCATGTGATCCACTGATAAATGATTGTTGGGATCATCAGCTACATAATTGCTAATATCCACTACAGCAGCAGGTACTACGAGATGATCCAATGGTATATCATTAATGCACCAACGGCCTAAAGCAAAATGACAAGGTGAATCCATATGTGTTCCTCCATGTGTTCCTGCTGCTATTTCATCAGATTGATACCTTAAAAATAAATAAAAAGTATTAAAAATATTTAAAAAAAAAAATTAATTCATAACTCAGGCATGAGAATTTTCCGCGGATCTGCTATTTTCTGCTTTTTTGTGATTTTCGTTAATTTCGCAATTTTTTATTTTGTTAAAATCAAACTCCAATAACGATCAGTGTTCAAGCGCTCCACGAAAAACTTTAGATTCTCAATCCTTTTCCATCCAAAATATAAATGTCAATATTTATTTTAAACATGCTTTATCATGTTCTATAACATATAAAAGAACAGAATTATTCAATATTTCTCACTCATGTAATTTTTTTTTGTCCTCTCCCCCCCCCCCCCCTTTTTTCATCTCTAACCATCGCAAATCAAACATTCTGCAGGAAGCTTTTTATTTTTGAATATTAATCCACCCACAACAAAAATGTCAATATTAATTTTAAATTTACTTTATGATATTCTAGAACCCATAAAGAAGAAGAATTGTGTTTAATATTGCTCACTCATGTACTACTTTTTAACCCCTCCCCCCTCCTTTCTCATTTTCCACCACCAGTCAATGTTATTAAATGTTGATTGCTAGCTAATGCTTTATTTATTTATTTATTATTATTATTATTATTATTATTATTATTTTTTTTTTTAAACACATGTTCTATTGTGCTGATGTGTTATTCTTTTAGTTTAATTTGTCACTTTTAAAATATTTTCTATAGTTTTTTCCTGTGAACATCATTTTTCCATTTGAAATAAATTTTATGAACACATTTGTATAGTTTTCCCCGCATGCGTTATTTTTCATTTGAAATTAATTTTATGAACACGCATGTTTCCTCTTTTTTTAATTTTCTCCACTCTCATGCCTGATAACTAAATACAGTAAAACCTCTCTAAGTTGGACACCTATGGTTCCAAGAAAAAGTGTCCAACTTAGAGAGGTGTCCAACTTATAGGGGTTAGACATAATGTTAATGGATACATTCCGTTCTGAGAAAAAGCGTCCAACTTAGAGGGGTGTCCAACTTATAGGGGTGTCCAACTTGAGAGTTTTCACTTACCAAAAAATTTCATGTACAGTTTGACATTTTAAAATGCATGCGAAAACTGGCGAATTAATGTTACATCTACAGTAAATAAACATTTACTCTACATAAATATCTACATTTGTTTTAATGTTGAAAACATAAAAATTCAAAAACTGAAAATGGAGGGGGGGGGGGGGGGGGAATCTCAATGACTTAGCTAAATTATGTGATCATAAAGTCCGGAAAATTCAGATAAAAAACAAATTAAAAATTTTATTGTATCATTATCTAGACTTTAATTTCTCTGGATTATAAATTCCTATAACTTTAAAAAATAATCTGGTACTATCTTTCTCTTACCTTGCATTTCAATACTATAAAAGACAAATTGCAGGTTAAAAGGTAAGATAATAAGCATTGCATATACACCAGCATAAATAATAAATAAACTTTGTGTGCACAGAAATCCATAACAATGACTAAACAGAGTTTCATGAAAACAGTCTCTAATTGCATCTTAATATTTTGAAGAAAGGATTATTCTCATATAAATCATTTTATTACCTCACATTAAATCCTTACGATGTCTCGGACATCGTAAGGATTTAATGTGAGGTAATAAAATGATTTATATCAGTCTCTAATTTTTTTTTTTTTTTTTTTTTCCCCCCCTCTCTAATTTTCAAGTGGCCGCCAAGACAACAGACCAAATTGGTCAATGAACTCATTTTAGTTATTTTGAAGACAAGCCCACAATATCTTTGGTTTGAAATTATTCAGTATTTCATGATAGTTTATTTATATATATATAATAGAAAACTTGCTATGTGATTGCAATAGGTTTATTTCTAGAGAAATCGACCTATATATAAAAGCAATAAGCTACTGGTTCTCACTCTAACCATAAATACATTCCATGAACATTATTCTGACATGCTGGATTATTCAATATTATAATACTCTTTATTTCTGTCTAGTTATTCAAGCAATACTTTATATTATGTAATATATGTACAGAAAATTATACAAAGTTGGGCATCATTTTGGTTTTAAGAGTAAATAAGGTACCTAATACAGTAAAAAACACTTAAATATTTAATCCACAACACCAAGTGAAAATTATGTATGTGTGAGGGGGGAGGAGGTATCACGGAGTTTATGGGGCATGTACGGTGATCGAAATCACAGCCTACCTGCCCCCTGAATGGCCCCAATATGACTTGGTGTTGCATAATCAAGATTGTCAGAATGGAACACTTAGCTGAAAGAATTCTGAGGAACTCCTATGAGGGAAAATATACACAGTTCTATTAAAAATCAATGGTATGCAGAATATTTCTGAACTACAGTGACTCAGATGCCAATATTTTAATTTATTCCGGAGTATTTTTAGCCCCGTCTTTATTCAATACTACTTATTTTTCAAAAGTAATTTTTTCTTATTTTATGGAAGTTATGCAATGGAGAAAATTTTCCTATAAATAAAGTGGTGCGAAATAAAAGCGTTGCTAAAAACACTCTGGAATAAATTAAAATGTTGCATCTATGCAGTGTAGTTAAAAAGAAAAAAAAAAATCTTACCAGTAAATATTTTCGGGGTCTGTACCATTGTGTGTAACTGTGAAATTCAGTTTTTTTGCTGTGACCCAGTAGATTGTAGTTTCATCAAACGTATGGCTCAAGTCTAGTAATCTCACTTTATCAGTAATAGATTGGGCATTGCAGTTTGGAACAGCAGTGAAACAGTAATAGACCAGGGCTATGATGTGCCAAGCAATAATACTTGTGTGTGTAGGTTTAAGACCCCATCGTCGTCTTGGCTGAAATTAAAATATACACAAGTTAAATTTGTTAAGGGGTTAATTTTTTCTACAAGCATGAATAGCTACCCATACATTATAGGATGGAAATTTTTTTTTTTTCAAATTTAGCATCATTGATATTGCATTGTATAAAATTACATATATTCATATTATGTAATAGTTTCATTCCTTTGTATTGATTAAAATCAACGCATGTCATTTTGGTGTCTGAAAGATGAATTCCACAAGCATTTCCAGCACATATATTAATTATATTTTTATTTTTTAAATCTGAGATTAAATACTGACAGAGTTTCTGAATATTCTTTCAACAAAAATCTATTACCAAAACTATGCTGGTAATAATAATCTACAAAATATTTTCGTTTCAAATTTGTACACTTGTTTAAACTAAGCAATTGGTCAAAAATAAAAGTAGTCAGACAGACATTCTATTGAATTTATGTCTTCTTGTTCTAAATAAAATCCCACATAGTGTCTCAAACTGGAATTGTAAAATATATTTATATTTCGTTTAGTATTTCTAAATTTAGCTTTGATGAAATTGTGCATGCAGGATTTAAAAAACTGTCAAACCAATTTCAATAATTCACTGTTCCAATAATTTATCATTAAAACTCAGTAATTATGTGCATGGAATGTACTGAAAAATAGTATTAAGTATATTTAAAATGTTTAGAAAATAGATTTAAACTTCAAATGCTCAATGCTAACTAATTTTTAATTCTTTTCTTACATTTAAACAATATATCCTAAACTTATTTGAATATTACTTCGTGTTTAAGATTTGAATACTAAAATAATTTAATGCAAATTTTTAAATTTCAAACATAAAAAATATTTAAAATAATAATTTACAAAGTAATCCACAAATACATTCTGAATATGTTGTTAATCTATAATGGTGTAAAATTGAAGGGAGAAGGTTAAAAAATCAATTAAAAAAAATAAAAAAAATTTTTTTTTTAAAGATTCACTTTTTTTTTTTTTTTTTTTTTTTTTTTACGCCTCCAATCTAAATACAAGGAAGTACATGAATAAGTCCAGAATACAATATTCTGGAGAATCTGGTTTTTAATTGCTATTTTATTTTTATGGCACTTTAGTTAAAGTGCATAGGTGAAAAGTGCCTAGAGATTTTTCTCTAGATTTAAATGTTTATAATGCAATGTAATAATTTTCAAATCTTGCAAACTTTGCATGTGTAATATATGTGCATATTCTCACTAAATCTAGTATGCTGCTTATAGGGGACTGACTACCTAATGTTGCCGGTACCTACAGCTCGTTATTTTATGAGGAAGTTTAAAAATAGAATAACTCATTACTTAATGTATTTTTTAAAAGTTTCTTTATCGCACTTAGAAAATTCACAACCGTTAAAATTATGTTCTTGTTTCCAAAAGAAAAAAAAATTATGTTTCAGTTTTAAGCTTTAAAAAATGTGAAAAAGTGAGATTAAATTAATTTTTCTAACTTATCAAAATTTTAAAATATAAATTTTAGGGAAAGAATATTAAACTAGTGTGAATTTCTGAATGGGGAAAAAAAAAAAAATAAGAAGTACATTAGGTAAGGAATAATTGTTAAAAAATCTCCCTCTGAATTACATTATATAGGATCTGTCTACCGGAGAAAATAGTCGCAGTATTCGGCAAAGTTCACCAACTTTTCTAGGAGTGGTGAACAGAATAAAGACCTGCACGTATCCAGTCCGCATGCAGGTCCAGGTTGAGTCGCCAAAACTAAGACAAATATTTTCTAACAGGCCGAGCAGGCAAAACAAAAACAAAATTTTGAGCTAGCTAGGCTGGCAAAACATTAAAGACCATTTTACTTCGAAGTCGGGAAAGGAGGGATGGGGGGGAGAATTCCAAAAATAAAAATTTAAAAATTTTGCATATGATGTCAGAACTTTGCAAATGGGGAAAAAAATTATATATATGTGTGCGTGACGTATTCCTATGTGACACGTGACAGTCGTGGAACACATAAGTAATCTAGTCAGGTTAACTGGAAAAGTGAAAGTCTTTATTTAAAATCTATTTCAGGGCTGGGGATCCGAGTCTGGTAGAGCAATGGAGATTGATGGGGTCTTGAAGGAGGCCCCGCAGTGTTAAACGGAATTTGCCGGCACCTGGCCTGGCACAGCCTCGTACGTTAACTTTCAAATTTGGTGGCGCAGATTTACTAGATTTTACTGGCAAGAGCTAATCAAGGAAGATCTCAAATTTTGTCGAGTTCCATCTTTTAAAACCTTTAATTTTTGGTGTAATTTGGCGTATTTCTAATTCCCTCCCTATTTCCTTTTATTGGCTACCCATTTAATAATACGCCTCTCCATTGTTCCTTATTGGCTGTACTTTCGTTTTTCCCAGACAGTCTGGTGCCTTAACCTGCCAAAGTTACCAAGTCATTAACACTATATTTATTGTTTTATATTTGACATAAGTAATCAAACCCTAATTTATAATCAAATATTTTATTTCTTTTAACATGCTAATTTAATTCTTGTATTGAATCTTTCTGGCGCCAGATACTTTTTTATGTTAAACTTATTTATAGAATATTTCCAGATATCAAAATGCTTGAATGATTAACTTTCATTTTTGTATGATCGCGATTGCAATTTCCGTTCGTTATTTTTTATGCTTTTAAAGTAACTTACAGCGTAATATAAAATTTCCTTTAATTCATTTTGCCATATAAAAAGAATACCCTAAAATGTGAAAATAATTTAAAATAAAAAATTACAAATTTAATTCTTTTTTAGCCCTTATATTTCATATAATGAGCATACATCATTACTTCATATAGATATTCCTTATTTCCCCCAATCTATTAAAAGTTAAACTTTATCTGTTATTTCATGTTGAAGTAATGTTAAGTGTTATATTTGTCATATCTCCTGTGCAAACGATTGAATGAAGCGACAAACGAGACAGTCTTCAAATCACATACCTGAGCAGGCCGGGCTCTCACTTAAATTTTGTTTTTATTTCCGATCGAGCCTGCCTTAGTCTCAAAGGTTTTCAATCTGTGATTAAAACGTTGCCCTCGCAACCAAGAACAATAAAGTAGGTTAAATAGTCCAGTCAAAATAGGAAAAATAGAAGAAAAAAATCGTGTAGTTTTGAAATTTTGCATAGTCATAGCCGAGGGGGTCCTGAACAACATACTAAAAGTCCCCGCCCGTGGGGGGTGAGCGGGGGACAGGGGGGCATTTAAGGGGGGCAATTTTCAGTTTTTATTAAATATCTTAAAAACTATCGCATTTAGAGAAAAAATGTCAATTACAAAATTAATCTACGTAAAATTTCCTACAAAAATGTATATTACATTTTGTTTGTACGCTCGTTAGTTTAGACAATATAGGGAGATGAAATAACACATTTTCTTGAAAAATTCTTTTTTGCAATAGTAAAATCAACTAAAGTGTGCAATTAAAAGGTTTCTTGTCAAATATTTTCTAATATAAAAAACAAATACATACATAGGGAATATGCAAGGATAATACAGCATGTTTTGTAAGTTTTGAATAATTTTAAGGCTAGTAGGCGCAAGTGGCGGTTTGAGTAAAAATCTGGATAAGTCCAGTCAAAATAGGAAAAATAGAAAATAAAAAATCGTGTAGTTTTGAAGTTTTGCACACTCATAGCCGAGAGGGTCCTGAACAACATACTAAAAGGTCCCCGCCCGTGGGGGGTGAGCGGGAGGCAGGGGGGCATTTAAGGGGGGCAATTTTCAGTTTTTATTAAATATCTTAAAAACTATCGCATTTAGAGAAAAAATGTCAATTACAAAATTAATCTACGCAAAATTTCCTACAAAAGTGTATATTACATTTTGTTTGTACGATCATTAGTTTAGAAGATATAGGGAGATGAAATAACACATTTTCTTGAAAAATTCTTTTTTGCAATAGTAAAATCAACTAATGTGTGCAATTAAAAGGGTTCTTGTCAAATATTTTCTAATGTAAAAAACAAATATATACATAGGGAATATGCAAGGATAATACAGCATGTTTTGTAAGTTTTAAATAATTTTAAGGCTAGCAGGCGCAAGTGGCGGTTTGAGTAAAAATCTAGATAACGAAGACCCAAAACCGATCAACATTAAAAAAAAAAAAAAAAGTCGAGTAGCTTAGAAATTGAGCACAGTTAGAAAGTTAAGTGCCCTGAATAACATACTAAAAGTCCCTAACCATTGATGGGGGGGGGGGGGGGCATTTAAAGGGGGCATATTTCAGTTTTTATTAAGTATCTTGAAAACTATCGCATTTAGATAAAAATCTCAATTGCAAAATTAATCTACGTGAAATTTCCTAAAAAAATTGTATATTCTATTTTGTTTGTATGATCAATAGTTTAGAAGATATAGGGGAACGAAATAACACATTTTTTTGAAAAATTCTTTTTTTTGCAATAGTAAAATCAACTAAATTGTGGAATTAAAAGGGTTCTGATAAAATATTTTCTAATGTACAAAACAAATATATGCATAGAGAATATGTAAGGATAATACAGTATGTTTTGTACGTTTTAAATAATTTTAAGGTTAGTAGGCGCAAGTGGTGTTTAGGTAAAAATCCAGATAACGAAGACCCAAAACCGATCAACATTAAAAAGAACCTTATAGCTTTGAGATTTTTTTTCTCTAAATGCGATAGTTTTCAAGATACTTAATAAAAACTGAAATGTGCCCCCTTTAAATGCCCCCCCCCCTATGGTTAGGGACTTTTAGTATGTTATTCAGGGTACTTAACTTTATAACTGTGCTCAATTTCTAAGCTACACGATTTTTTTTTTATTTCTAATGTTGATCGGTTTTGGGTCTTCGTTATCTACATTTTTACTCAAACCGCCACTTGCGCCTGCTAGCCTTAAAATTATTTAAAACTTACAAAACATGCTGTATTATCCTTGCATATTCCCTATGTATATATTTGTTTTTTACATTAGAAAATATTTAACAAGAACCCTTTTAATTGCACACTTTAGTTGATTTTACTATTGCAAAAAAGAATTTTTCAAGAAAAGTGTTATTTCATCTCCCTATATCTTCTAAACTAATGATCGTACAAACAAAATGTAATACACATTTTTATAGGAAATTTTGCGTAGATTAATTTTGTAATTGACATTTTTTTCTCTAAATGCGATAGTTTTTAAGATATGTAATAAAAACTAAAAATTGCCCCCCTTAAATGCCCCCCCCGCTCACACCCCACGGGCGGGGACTTTTAGTATGTTGTTCAGGACCCTCTCGGCTATGAGTGTGCAAAACCTCAAAACTACACGATTTATTTTTCTATTTTTCCTATTTTGACTGGACTTATCCAGATTTTTACTCAAACCGCCACTTGCGCCTACTAGCCTTAAATTTATTTAAAACTTACAAAACATGCTGTATTATTCTTGCATATTCCCTATGATGTATATATTTGTTTTTTACATTAGAAAATATTTGACAAGAACCCTTTTAATTGCACACTTTAGTTGATTTTACTATTGCAAAAAAGAATTTTTCAAGAAAATGTGTTATTTCATCTCCCTATATCTTCTAAACTAATGATCGTACAAACAAAATGTAATATACATTTTTGTAGGAAATTTTACGTAGATTAATTTTGTAATTGACATTTTTTCTCTAAATGCGATAGTTTTTAAGATATTTAATAAAAACTGAAAATTGCCCCCCTTAAATGCCCCCCTGCCCCCCGCTCACCCCCCACGGGCGGGGACTTTTAGTATGTTGTTCAGGACCCCCTCGGCTATGAGTATGTAAAATTTCAAAACTACACGATTTTTTTCCTCTATTCGTCAAATTTTGGCCTTCGTTGCCTGGACTAAAAACACTTCTCCATATTACGAGACGTAGGTTTTTAGTTGCACATAAACGCACGTAGTAAGTCTTGTATCAATTAAATTATGAAACATTTCACCCAGAGCTTAATTTCTAACAAAAGTATATAGGAACGCTAATTTTCAGAAGTTATTAGCATTTTAATTTTTTATAAAAATTAAAATGGACATAACATAGGAAATCTTACCTGCCCCCCCCCCCCCCTCCCACAGACGGCCAGTGACGTCATCACTTCGTTTGCGTATAGCTATGATTCAACAGAAAATTTAAAAACATGGTATATAAATAGTTTTTTATCGTATAATTAACATTCTGGGATGAATGCTAATCGATAGCGATGCGTTCTGAGAGTGAGACAGCTTCAGATGCCAAATATGTTCTTTTCACTGAAAACAAACTTTTAAAATCATAATTGCGTTAAAAGAAAAAAAAAAAAAAAAAAAAAAAAAAATAACAGAAAATCACGATCCTATACATCGGGGCATCTTTTACATCATGATGAGCAATAGTTCCGTAGTTTTCTATTACTCCCTCGCGTAGAAACTATGATGATTCCGTAGTTGTTGACAGTATGGTATTTTATTCCATGCTTTTGATTTTTTTTTTTTTTTAAATAAAATGGTCGCCACATTTGACGGCTTAGGGTTTGAATTTTTGGCAGCCATTTTTAATGTAATGATCGTCGCTTGGCGACCGCTAATCTAGAGCTTTATTGATCTCTCCAATGAGAACCTTAACTGTTGTTCTGTTCCTATTTTCCTACAATATATTAGCACTATTTTTAATTTTTAATAAAATTAAATCATTAAGAAAATAACATTCCTAATTAACGAAGTCAAAATGTCAAGAAAATATTTTTATACTACCGTTTTTATAGGAAATTACGATATATTTCGGGTCCAACAACCAAATTCAAATGCTATAATTAAAATTAAACGAAGATATAATTTTTCATTAAGAAACTTAAGCCTAAAATACGAAAGTTTTATATATTCTTTCACGCAATAGTGGTTAATATTTTTGTTTCGAAAATAAATTATCTTCTTTGAAACGAGGAAACTTCATTACTACATTCATTATAATCAAGGTCACACACAAAAAAAAAAAAAAAAAAAAAAAAAAAAAAAACAGCTTGTCCGATAGGTTGTACGTCCTTGTAATCTTTCATATCTCCGAGAATTTCTTAATATTGAACTCTCACAAAGAATATTAAAATGTTATCCATGTTTAAGATTTTCGTTAAAAGTTTTCAAAACTACAGTTAAGTATTAATTTTATTCCTTTATTTACAGTCTGTCCCAAAAATTCAGACTAGTAAAATATAAAGGCACACGAACACCAATTACAAATATGTTTATTCAAACTGAGACTCATTCAAGGAAATATATCTAAATTATGTTATTTGATTGAAATATTAGGTGTCCCAAAGCTATTTAAATTAAACTATTACAAACAAGGCTTTTTTTTTCTTAAGTTTTTCCATTCTTCAGTATGACATCGCACACACGTTTTCCAACTGACATAATTAAAGTTTGTAATATCTGATTACAAATTATACGATGCACTTTCAAAAGGCACTCAAATAATAAGGGGAAGTTCAAGAAAAATTCCGCAGTAATCGTGCATTTAATATATATATTTTTAAATTTATTTAAGTGAAATATCACAAATTTGTGTTCATTAATTTTAACGTACATAACTGTACATTTTTGCTTACAGTTCAATAAATTTTACTAGCAGAATATCACATTAACTCTTTTTTTTCTCTGATTTTTTTTTTTCTCATAAATCCTTTTTTTAATGGATTATTAATTTTCAAATGTTTATTTTATTTTTAAATCTGGTTGATTTATACGCAAAGTATAGGGAAGACCGGGACGCAGTGGACTACTTTTATACTCCCCCCCCCCCCCCCCCCAATCAAAAACAGAAAGGCAATGTACTTTAAAAAAAAAATAGCAAACAATCTCTAAACCTTTCTTGACATGTCTGAATTTTTTTATAACACTATTTCCAATACATTATGAATGAAAAAATAAATTGTGAGCACTCACAAACTGGACCACTGTGCCCCATCGCCGGGGTACGGTGGACCATCCTCTTGTTTATATTAAATATAAATTATTTTTTTCTCTCTAAAATTAGTTTCTTATACTATTCTAGTCTAAAGAGCATAATTCAAGCATTTTCATTAAATAAAATAACCAAAATTAAATTACAATAAACAAATAAGAAAATCAATCTCAGTAAGAAAATTTATTAAGTTAAAATAGATAATGTTTTTTATTTTTATTAATATTATACAATTCAAATATATTTTTTTAAAATTCAAATATTATTTAATATTATACTACTATTCAACTATTTAATATATATATTTTTAATTATTTTGAAATATAATTTACATTATATTTGTAGGATAAATTTAACTAAAATATATTAAGCTACTTCTTTTGCTTTTCACATGTGATCTCTAAAAACAATAAATTATTCCTACTATTTATTAAATTAGATATTTTTTCCTTTATTAATGCTATATAATACAAATAGTTAATAAATTTATATATTAATAATTATTATACTATTACCAAATATTTATTCTTTTCAGAAATTTATTCTTTTTATTTATTTTATTATAACATTAAAGATATCGATTACTTTGAGATGTTAAATTTATAGATACAAATATAATGTAAAGTATTAACTAAAACAAACATAAGTATTAAATCTAATTTGTACTTTTAGGCACATTGGAATCCACTGTGCCCCTTGCCAGAGTTAAACAAATAATAATAAAATATATAGATGATAAAGATGCTAATAATTTTTAGGATTTAAAAACAGCAATATCTTGCCTTCCTTTAACAGCTATATAGTATTTATAGTCACTAGTTCAATCTTTATAAAATTTTAAAAACTTCAAAGAGCAAAAATTACTTTGAGCAGCTCAAAACCTAAAAACTGCTCAAAATGGTTACCTTACTATTTCCCATGTGGTTTTTTTGGCTGCATACAATTAGTACCATGCTGTCATACATGAGTATCCATATGAACTAAAAGAGTTGAATATTAATAGATTTAAATAGGGGTGGGTCCACTGTGCCCCGTCCTCCCCTATACAGCAATTTAAAAAAATTTACCTCTGAAACGAAAAACATCCTTGACTCATGATAGGAGAGCTATTATAAAAAATACAACTTAGCCGAAAGGTAGTAGTACTGCTATACTGCAATATTGTTTATAGGAAGTCTCAATCTTATCTATGATATACCAAACTTTATAAGATATTAGGAAAAATTATGCTTATTCAGTTTAAATGATATCCGATTACTAGCAGCACTAATATTAGTGAAATATCTACTTCTGTGAATAATATCTCACCATTTATTAGTTTAAATCGCACCAATACAGTATATTTAAAACCTTTATTGTGAGAAGTTACAGTAATTAAATTTTTATGTATGTTAAACGGTAAAGTTTTGTATATAAATTTATAAAAGAAAGTTTCATGATGGTCACAACATACTATGATTTATATTTGGATTCTTGCTCAATATTAAATTAGTTTTTCAAATTTTAAAAGGCTTAAAAATATGATGCTTTAGGCCCAGGCCTAAGCATGTCACTATCCAGTCCAGATTATAAAACATACAAATATAGTGTGACACGTGACACCATACAATTATACACTTAAAAATGGTTTCTTAAAAATGAGCAAAATTGTCTCAAAATAGCTCCGAAACAATTTATACTTAAATTTGGAAATCCCATGTACTCAGTTTTGAATATATTGACATGCTCAAAAATGGGGTTGACCACTAAGAATCCCCATTTTTGAGCATGTCAATATACTCAAAAATGAGTACATGGGATTTTCAAATTTAAGTATAAATTGTTTCGGAGCTATTTTGAGACAATTTTGCTCACTTTTCAGAAATCATTTTTAACAGTGTAGTATAAAATATAATATACAAATCCATGTGTTGCAAACCGGTACGAGAAAAATGTAACGTGTCAAAAGGGTACTACAACTAATATATTTTTATTTTCAGTCACTTTTTAAATTGGAATTCTATTTCAAACTTTAGTCGTCGTCCCCATTTTAATCACCGTACGACTGACTGTACACTGCTCAAATTCTAGTTTTAAAACTTTGGTGCCCGTAGGCCTGGACTTTGCGGGCCTATAAACAAATCAGTTATGGAAATAAACTAAAGCAAGCTCTGGCACAAAAGGAGGTCCGTGCTGAGCGTGAGGCCCAACGTGTGGGCCTGGCAGGGTTGTGAGCACCGAAACGTCATACATTGTTTTTAGGAGTTCCAAGTTGCCAGCGCCGTTAAATGCGAAAATATTAAATTAGAACAAAAACATGTAGAATTTTTTATGGGACAAATTAGTTAGTGATCTCGTTTCAAATTTGTTTCTATAAATCTAACAAAGTTTCATAACATTTTAAAACTAGTTGGCATAGGTGGACTCTGCTCAGTTCTCCATCATTTTTATGTTCTCGTAAATTTCTAGTGCGAGACATTATAATCATGTTAAAAGAAATGAATTTGACTAAAGCTTGATAGAGTGACAGAATGAAATTTCCGCCTAATAGGTTATCCACCGTTCACTTCGATATATTTATCTTATTCTAATCTATTAATTTATTTTATCAGCGTCGATTCTGTTGTTTAGTTTTCATGATACTATTTCCAATGCAATAATCCTCAAAATTCATGTTTATATGAAAAATTTACAATTTCGCTATGTAGATAAAATCGTAAATTACGAATACGAAATTTTCCTATTAGAATATTTGTATTCAATCATGTTCAAACAAATATCATAAATGTTATTTTGTAGTTGTCTAATGTATTAATGATCCTCAAAATGGAAGTTCATGCTCAATTTTGCCTTATTCTGACATGTTAAGTAAATCGTAAATTCCAAATAACTTACGAATTTCTTAAATTGGAAAAATCAGTCTATGATATTCATGTCAGTATCCTAAATAATATTTTGGAAGTGGTTTGACATCTTAACGATGAAAATATCCCTCAAGATTGACGTTTATGGGAAATTTTGCTTTATTCTGCCATATTAAGAAATTCGTAAATTTCCAATAACTTACGAAATTTGTATATTGGAAAATTCATAGTCATTAATATTCATGCAATGCGATGCGATCATTTGTTCGTGAGATATCGTGTAAACAGACTAACACACTAACAGACACCCTACAGACAGACACCATACAAATTTTGTCATTTTCGAATTCCTCACACCTGAAAACGTATAAAAAAGTCAAAAAACCGAGGTCGAAATTTTTCAGGATTACCTAAGTTCCCCATACCTATAGTATGGTGGGGAACTAACAATACTAGATTAGGTAACGCTGATCTGCATTTTCAAATACAAATTTCTTTAGAAGTTTACCAGAGATTAAAATTAAAATCTTTCAGACACGAAACAGCTGTTTAACCTCGACCTTTCATCTTAAGGGGGAACAATAGTTAGCTTTGAAATCGCTTCCAGAAAAAGTTACTCAGCTTGTCAAAATACATAGCTTTTGTTTGTGTTTGACAAAGCTAAGAAGTGTGATTAAATAGTGATTAGCTATCTGAAGTTACTGTTATTTTGATACGGGCATATAAAATGTAACACAAATTTTACTGGCAATAGATTTTAACTATTCCCATTTCGTAACAGCTTAGCAACAGACTACTTTATAAACTTTGTATAACCCTGACAATTGTGTGTGTATTATATGTACTATTTTTATAAATCACAACTTTCCTTTAGTAACGTACATAAAAACACTATACATGAATATACAGATTATCAATAGGAGAAAGACTATATTGTGGACATCACAAAATTTTACAAGTTCACCAGTTCATGTAGTACAAATAAACATTTTCTATAATCAATGCAGAATATTTTTATCTTAGAAGTATAATAATAAATGTTAAAGTAAAATACAGACGACACATCGGCCCCCGGCAAGAAAAATGAAACAAAAAAAAAACGGCAATTGAGTTTATGTTATTTAAAAATATGTATGAAGTGCCTCAACGTGCACAAAAGCATCGCATCTCATATCGAAAATTATCCACCTGAGAGGCAGTTGTGTCAGTTTTATTGCAATGATAATCAATAGCTAAAAGTTGATTTGTCTCAAATACTACATGAGTTGTGTCGCTTTTCCTCCCGTTTTTTATAACACCAATTTCCGGGATCTAAAACAGACTTTCCTAATCAGAACGCCTGTCCATTTTTCTGTACTAATCAAGTAATACATGCTAAACAGCATCTAATGGGGCGAGTTTTAAGAAAATCCATAGAGCCGTTTAAGAAAGAAACTAATTTTAAAATTGACCTACTTATACACGATACTTATCAATTTTCTCTAAGTAACCAATACATTCGTCAAGACATCTAAAACGGAGATTTTTTTTTTATATAACAACTTTGAAAAAAATCTGTAGAACCGTTTTTGAGATACGGACTTACGGTCACAAGTTCCGATTTTCCAAAAGCAGTAAAAAAAAAAAAAAAAAAAAAAAAATCTGTACACTGGACATGTTAATTTTGAAGTTTCGACTGTTTATTCTCATTTGTTTTGATTATAAGTTAGAAGATTCTCCATGTAGCTTTTTATTTGGCAAAAACAATGTGATAACAAGAACGAAAATTCCTATAGTTCGAATAGATTAATACTGTCCAGCTGCACGTACTCGTTGAATGTACTTATCCTACGTGACCAACGGATAAACAGAATGTGTTCAAAACAAATTGAATTCATAATCACTTTCAAATATTATTGGAAAGTTAAAAACGCTAAACGAAAATGCAATTCTAGCAATTTCCAGTTGTAGCCTTAATGTGTGAATATTTTAGTGTAGCCCTCTTGCTCTGTAAATTTCAATGCTAAACATACTATACTCTATAGAAAATATTTGTTTTGCATATGAATAATAAACGTGAATTTCATAATGAATTGTGCAATACAAAATTATTTAAATATGATTTATAAAATGCCTAAAAAAAAATGCGTTTTATGAGTTTTATGCGTATTCAGAAACCAATTGTGTTGTTTATACCATTTTAAATGAGGAATATGCCTCAGTGAACTTTAATAACAATTTTGAAGAAATTCTTAAAATTTATGTACTTTAGAGCAGGGTTAGCAAACTGGGCCCAGCCCAGAAAAACCCGCCCGGGTTTTTCTGGGCTGGGCCCACCAACAAAAACCCGCTGGGTTTTTGCAAATAAGTAGGTTTTTGTTAAAAATTATTCATAATTTACAAATCCCATCTATAGAGTATAGAAAACACCTTACCTTTTAAGAAAAAACATTTTTATTTTCTAGAAAATAGTATTATATTAAACAATAAAGTAACTACAGTTATAAATATAATAAAAGCAAGTTTATCTTCTATAACTGATTCAAATTTCCTTTTCCTGTAAAACCAAACGATATTTTTGTTTAACAGCGGACATAAATGTTGTCCAGAATCAATATTTAACTAAATTGTTTAGTTTTAAAACTTTATAATAATTTTATTTTAATTTTAGTAGCAACATAATTATTAAGCAAAAAAATTTTCTTCTATAACCATTTTAACTATTAAAAAACTTAAAAAAAAAAAAAAAAAAAAAAAAAAAAGGATAAAGCAGTGGAACTTATTGTTATAATTAAAACTAGTTGGCATAAGTGCACTGTGCGCAGTTCCCCCATCATATGTATGTTTTCATAAATTTCTAGTACAGGACATTCTCTTAACATGATTATCATGTTAAGAGAAATGAATTTCACCAAACGCTTGACACAGTGACAGAATGAAATCCCAGCCTGACAGGCTATCCACCGTTCACTTCGATATATTTATCTTTTATTCTAATCTATTACTTTATTTAATAAAATAAAGTAATTGACATTAATAATTTACCTTAATAAAGGTCAATTTCGTAGTTTTGTTTTCATGCTACTATTTCCAATGCAACAATCCTCAAAATGCATATTTATATGGGATATCGCCCCATTTTGCTATGTTGATAAAATCTTTAATTACGAATAACTTACGAAATTTTCCTATTAGAATATTTGTAGTTAATCATGTACAAACAAGTATCATAAATGTTATTTTGAAGTTGTCCGATATATTTATGATCATCAAAATGGACGTTTATGCTCAATTTTGCCCTATTCTGCCATTTTAAATAAATCGTAAATTCCAAATAATTTACGAATTTTTTTAAATTGGAAAATTCATACTCTAGGATATTCATGCCAGTATCCTAAATAATATTTCAAAAGTAGTCTGACATCTTTACGATGAAAATATCCCTCAAAATTGACATTTATGTGAAATTTTGCCCTATTCTGCCATGTTAAGAAATTCGTAAATTTCCAATAACTTGCAAAATTTTCAAAGTAGCATGTTTCTAGTTACTCATGTTCATTCCGACATCAAAACTCATTTTAAAACTGGTCTCTCATTTCTTCAGTAAAAATTTTCCATTTAATGCACGTTTAAGTGAAATTTTGCCCTACTCCCATGGTAAGAAAACTAAATTTTTAATAACTTACAAAGTTGTTTAATTCGAATGTTGCAAATGAATAGGGTTCTTGCCAGTGTCAAAAGTAATATTTTAAAACTGATCTGACTTCTCTGCGACAATTTGTTCTTGAGATATCATGTACACAGACTAATACACTACCGGACTAACAAACTAAGACACCATACAAATTTTGTCATTTTCGGATTCCTCACAGGTGAAAACGTGCAAAAAGGTTAAAAAAAAAGTCGAAAATTTTCACGATCACTTAAGTTCCCCATACCTATATACCTAATGGCATATAGTTTTGAAGCTGGCTGCGACAGGTTTTAAAATTTCATAATCTGTCTGCAAAAAATGCATGTAATCAGGTGAAAATGGCTTACACTCAAAAAGCCTGAAAGCTGATGGGGATGGGGGGAGGGGGCTTAACATCAGTGGTATCTCGTGCAACAATACACGAATTTTACTACAAAACAATATAGTATACACAATTGTATTCATTCATTTCATTCAATTAAATATTTTATAGCAATGTTTGACACAATACAATATAAATAATTATAAATAATAAAAAGTATTAGTTTTGATACAGAAATTTTTATAAGTGAATTGTTTGTTATCCGAAAGTTTCAGACAAATTTTTTTCTCAGTGCAAACAAAAACTGTCTGCAAGCCGTTTTTCTCTGTCTGCGACTATGTCGCCCTGTCGCGGTGTTTCTGCCACTGGGCCTATTATGAACCGCTTCATTTTAAAAGGGGACTTCTACCACTTTCATCGAATTTCGCTTTTTCGCCTTTTTCAGTAAAAGGGACATAGATCTATTATTTAATGAAGAAACGAGACTTTTTGGTTTATAAGTATGTCTACAGGAACGCTTTGAAATTTGCGTTTTATTTTAAAAGGGATTTCTGCAGCACTCTTTCATGCCCTGTGATAGGGATTTTTCTGTTATTAGAAGGATTGTTAGAAAAACTGAAAGAATTTATACAATGGATGAATATGTTGACTTGATAAAAAAGGCTTCGAATAAATTTCAGAAATTTACAATTGTCCACCTACACATAGTGATGTTTTGGATTTTAATAGCTGGTATCCAGAATTTTACAAAAAGACATGCCTCAGTGAAGAATCTTACGGTAAAACTGTAGCAAAATCAGAAAAGGTTTCTTTTAGAATATCAACATATCACTATCTGAAATGTGAAGATTCTAACCCTGCGATACTTGCCACCAAAAACTTTATTGTGGGTTTAACTCAGCACAAATTTAGACTAAGAAACACGCAAAAGAACTTGTCTTTTCCTGGTAAAGGGAATGTTTCTCGAAGACCCATACTGAAAAGTAAAGTAGACGATATAAAAAAAAAAACCTCTTAAATTCATTCCTCAGGAGCATCTGGCTTTTTGGTATACAATTATTACAGAATATCCTAAGACTGAAAGTGAAATTCGTTTGTAAATTACACATTCTGGTGAATTTACCTTTGTATTTAATTACTTTCTTATGTATTCGCAATTTATCTGGAATATTTGATATAAGATAATTCATTAGACTTTATTTTTTCATTTTTTCCTTAAAAATTGAATGACATTTCTGCATTTTACTTTAAAAGGGGACTTCTGCTGCATAAATAATTTCTTTGTTTGAAAAAAGTATTGACCATAAATTTGGTTTTTGCACATTAAAATATGTATATCAATGAGTGCTATTAGCTGGCAAAAATTCGTACATTAAGATAAATTAAACCACAAGTTAGGGAGTTTTTTGACTCTCCTGTAAAATTACAAAAACGGCAGAAGTCCTCTTTTAAAATAAAGCGGTTCATATATGATGGGGAACTAAAATATTTAAATTATATGTATTGTACTTAAGAACTTAAGTTCTTTTATTTTACCATCTATTGTCATTAAGAATATTTATTTTGAATAAGCATAGGTACATTAAAATAAAATATATCTTAATCTTACTAATTAACACTATTTTAATATTAGAATCAAACCGATTTTTATTTCTAAGATAAATATTAGATTAATTATTAATTAGTAGTTTAATATAATTATGTATATTACAACTAATATGCTAAATAACATATCTAACATTGCAATGCAAATGTATTCAAACAAAACCCCCAGAAAAACTCAAGTGGGTTGGGTTTTTCTAGAAAAACCTGGGTTTTTGCCAACCCTGCTTTAGAGGGGCCTGAAGAATAAACAGACAGACAGAAATTCAAATTATAATAAAAGATTTTCAGAAAGTGTTAAAAGGTTAAATGCATGATGAAATCGGAAATGGAATTGCAGGAATTTCAGTTATAGTCCTTAATGCATCTGAATATTTGTATGGCACAGTAAATCTTAATGCTAATCATAGCATACTAGAAATAAGCTTTTTATGTTCATATGAATAATAAGCCCATTTCAATATGATTTGTAAAAAAAAAAAAAAAAAAAAAAGGGGGGGGGGGGTGTTATAGAAGCATCTCTCATAAAAGATAAACTTTAGAATTCTTTCGTGTGTCCGCGTAGACAAACCATTGATGGTTATTTCCATTTTCACTAGGGGACGGGACACATCCCATAGTGAACTTTAATAAAATATCAGTTTCAATGATTTCCAAATATATTTATAGGGGGAGTTGGAGCGCAGACAAACAGACAGACAATTCAGCTTTGTTGGAAAGTGTTAAAAAGGTTATTTCTGTTTTACACAATCAATAACTAGTCTTAAAATTTTCTTTGCGAAATGCAAACAGGATTAAAAACAAGGATAATTATAGTATATAAATTTATTGCCTACAAACTAATTTCTAGCAAAATTGTTTTAAATCACTGAAATTTTTTGAAGAAAATTTTCAAAACTTAAACACGGTTTAATAAGAATGGCTTGAGCACTCGATGCAGTGGACATTAAGACATCTTAAGATTTCAACTAGTTTAATATTTTAAGAGTTAGAGTTAGCCATTGGAAACTACTTTAATAGTATAAAGAATCCAATAAACAATATTTTTTAAAGTTTATTTTGTCTTTGAACTTTTTTATATTAACAGAATACACGCATTTCACAAAAGGAACTGCGAATGAAATTCGTTTATAAGGAGTTTAAAGAGTGAAGATTCAGAGTTAAATGGCTAAATTTTGCTATATAAAAAAAAAGTATCAACTTCTCATAGGAATAATTGTTATAAATTTAAAAAAGTCAAAAGGAAGATTAAATTTATAATTAAGTCTAGACATACTGGTGGATTCTTTATATTACATAAATAAAAGGTGGTTGAGCGTAAATTAAAAAAATAACTATCAAAGAAAGGCAGCATCTGCGTAATATGGATAATAACTTAAGATTTAATTATGCTAAAATATGGGGCGGGGTGGGGGAGGAAGCCATATCAAAATTGGCCAGGGCGCAATCAAACTTAAATCCGCTTCTGGCTAAAATTATCTAAAAACAATGAATAACGACAGATTTCAAGCATTTGAAGAGAGGGAATGGAAAACAGTTTGTGCACAAGATTTATAGACGAAAGCTCCACTTGTGGGTGGAGGGGGGGAAGGGAGGGTGTAGCAACCTTGAAAAAAAAAAAAAAAAAAAAGGAGGAAATGAAATTACATGTAAAGAATTAAAAAACATACGATTTTTTTCTTTACTTATTTTTTATTTTATTTTTTTATGTTCGATTTTTTCCAAAAAAAAAAAAAAAAAAAAAAACATGCTTTTTAAAGTAATTTTGAAAAAAAAAAAAATTACTCATTGTATTCATTTTCAGTTTAAAAACTATTGACAGTTATAAGAAAAATACTGTTGTAGCTTTTGTGGTTCAAACTCGCAAAAGAATGAAATATCTACTTCTCCCATAGCTAAGCTATGTAAGGTTATTGCCCCCCGAAGCAAATACTTTTGAATTTTAAAATTTCAACTTACCTCAGACTTCATACTGCGAGAAAGTCGCTTGTCATACGTATCCAATTGTAAAACCATCCTAATTTCTTCTGCAGCTTATTTAAACTTATTTTACAAACAAGTCGCACAACAAAAATTAACTACAGCCAAGCAAGTACAACTTTACCGTGCAAACTCTAGAACTCTGATCAACAACAACAACGCGAGTCTCGTAAAATAATATCTACAGTCCCTAACCTACTTTACAAGTTTGCGAATGGCATTGAAACGAGATTCAGATCTACCGATCACCTTGTCTCTTGACCTTGAACTCCTCTTGATGATAAAAGAGTCTCAGCCAGTTAAGAGACGCATTATTTATTAAATGTATGGGTTCTCCGTAAAAATCGGTTATTTTGAACAGTTATGATTTTTATACACATTCAAGCAATAATTATTTTGAATGTAATAATTGGCCAGATATCGTTGAAAATATCTAAATTTCCTCACATTTTATTATTTGGGAGGCACCAATAGTCTGGTCGGTGCAGCGTCGAGTTCATAATTGCTCGATTACGGGTTCGATACTCGAGCCGGCCGAAGACCGTCGTGCACATTAATTTTGGCAGGGGCTCATAAGATCCATCATGATCATGACCATAATATCTTCCGTGTCCCCATCCTAAATTATATCGGGCCGGGGAAGCCCGGTCGGTAGACCGCCGAGCTCGTAATTCGAAGATTGCGGGTTCGATACTTGAGCCGGCCAAAGACCATCGTGTACACTAATGGTGGCTGGTGCACGTAAAATCCGTCATGGCCATCTACCGTGTTCTCATCCAATTCATACCTCTGGGAGTCGTCGAAGCTGGGAAGCCATCCCCTTCGTGGAGGATCAAAATTGTGATGGCATGTCTCCGGGCTATCTTGAAGGGTTCGTCCCAGACCTTCACAATTACCCATTGCGCAGTACTATTGAGACGTTAAACCCAACCAACCGAAATATCTATCTTGAGGAAGTAGGGAGGGGGAGGGGGGAATCACCGAAGAGGGAGAACCATTTCCTCAGTGGAGGATCAAAATTGTGATGGTATGTGTCCGTGCTACAGTGTCTACAATACGTAGTGTGGAAAGCGACCAGCAAATCAGTGCTTTAAAATTTAAGCCTCTCACCAGAGGTAAGTGGGATCGAGTTTATTGCTTGAAAAGCTCCTTATTTGTTAATTTTGTGCTTAGATCACGTGATTGAGCAGTCAAAACTGGGAAAAAACAGTCACCGAAGAGGGAGAACCATTTCCTCAGTGGAGGATCAAAATTGTGATGGTATGTGTCCGTACTACAGTGTCTAGAATACGTAGTGTGGAAAGCGACCAGCAAATCAGTGCTTTAAAATTTAAGCCTCTCACCAGAGGTCAGTGGGATCGAGTTTATTGCTTGAAAAGCTCCTTATTGGTTAATTTTGTGCTTAGATCACGTGATTGAGCAGTCAAAACTGGGAAAAACAGTCACCGAAGAGGGAGAACCATTTCCTCAGTGGAGGATCAAAATTGTGATGGTATGTGTCCGTACTACAGTGTCTAGAATACGTAGTGTGGAAAGCGACCAGCAAATCAGTGCTTTAAAATTTAAGCCTCTCACCAGAGGTCAGTGGGATCGAGTTTATTGCTTGAAAAACTCCTTATTGGTTAATTTTGTGCTTAGATCGCGTGATTGAGCAGACGAAACTGCGGAAAACCAACCAGCTCTTCGATTTGAGCAAAAAAATCCGATCGCAGTGCCATCTGGGATGCTTAATTCTTTTAGCAGTATTTTAAGCCTTCGATCGTAACATAAGCGCTTGTCACACTCTATATTCTAGGCGCCGTATCTGTACCACATCTAGGTGTGATTCCTAGAACGTCGTCAATTGCACATAGCGAAGCACTAGTGCGACGCAAAACCAACTCTTCTCTCATCGTCACATTATTATTATTATTATTAGATACCAAAGAGATCATAATTATTCCATTTAGAATCAATGAACCAATCTAAAATAGTAAGGGAAAAGGAGGAGTTAGAAATAATTTTGAGTAAAATTTATAGAAAAACGGTTGAAGTTGATTGTGCTTAACGTCACAATAAAGCTACGCAGTAGGCAATTGGTGACGGTCTGAGAATCATAAGGGGTGGCCCGGACTCATGCTGTCACAATTTTAATCCACCGCCAAGTATGGCTTCCCTGCTTTGGTAATTGCCTTATGGAAAAAACATAATGAAACCTGTATTTTTACATACAGTCGGCAGCAAAAGTATCCGAGCTTCCGAGCACTAACCAGTAATTCCGATATCAAAAAAGTACGCTTAAAAACTGTTTTATTAAATAAATCCTTGTCGAATCATGTTCTTAGACTGCCTAAGAACATCTCGACAAGGATTTATTTAACAAAGCAGTATTAAGCGCACTTTTTTTAGACAGGAATCATTGTTAGTGCTCGGATATTTTTACAGTCGGCAGCAAAATTTTTTAAGCACTAGCAATAATTATTACTTAAAAGATGGGCGCTTAATACTGCTTTCTTAAGTAAATATTTATCGAGTCCTCTGGTACAGAGGACATACCTTATACAGTATAAGAAATCTTAGTCTTATACTGTTTATATACCTCTGGGGGTCACCGAAGCGGGAGAGCCATCCCTTCCGTTGAGGATCGAAATTGTGATGGCATGTCTCCGGACCACCTATAGGGGTGTGTCCCAGACCGCCGCCAATTGCCCGTCTGCGCAGCACTAGTGCGACGTAAAACCCATCCACCCATTCTTATACTGTTTATAAAAAATTAAGTTGATGATAAAAATTAACGATTAAACTAAACAAAAAATATATGAAAAGTGTCGACGTGTGTTTCAATAACTTTGCTGCCGACTGTATGTCACTGTACTTACTGGCATTAGAGCAATAAAGAAAAATTTTACACTACGCTTGATTCTTAATAATATAATTTAAGCTTGACAGGATGTGTGCTAAAATAAAAGTGAAGGGGGGGGGGAGGCTATGTTTACTACATTGCATGCAAACGCGATATTATACAAAAAAAAAAAAAAAAAAGTTGAAAATAGAACTTTAAAAAATACGTTGTTAACAGTATGAGTATGAAAAATTAATTTTGTAGTGTCCGTCGACATAGTAAAATGTGCAAAGCACTTCCATCAATTACATTGAATAGAAAGAAATGTTTTGCTTAATTATGGGTTGCCCTGTATATTGTCTATAATCAATATGCAGTATGAACAATAATTTGTATTTTAAATTAGTCTTACTTGAAGACTATCTAACACAAAAGGAATTAAGACTCCTGCAATTTCCAAGTACAGCCCCAATAAATCCGAATACTTTGGATAGCTCTGTAAACGAACAGTTGAAGGCTTCTATATCATATTCTACATGAAACATGTTTTAACGCATAATATATATATATATATATATATATATATTCGTTTTACTGGGTTTAGTCAACACCTCCTGTAATAATGCCTTCGAGCTGAGCTCTACGTCATGGAAGATCGGCCGATTTTATCCAATCAACACTTCCCATGATACATGTTGGATCGTGGGGATTGGATGAAATCGGCCGATCTTCCGTGACGTTGAGCTCAGCTCGGAGGCATTATTAGTGATGGGCGTTTCTGTTCTTTTTGGAAAGCGAAAACGATCTGTTCTTCTAAATGTTGCAACTGTTCTTTTCAACTGCTGCAAAAGAACAGGTCATCATTTTTCGAAAGAGATTGCTCGCTGGACCTATTTTTTTTTTTTTTTTTCTTTCACCTGTTTTAGAAGAACAGGCCACCGTTTTCCGAAACAGACCGCCTGAGCTGCTTTTTTTCTCCCGCTTGCTTCTAGAAATCCTTTCATGCTTCGACTGCGGATGACGATGTCTTCATTGATTGTTCAAATTCAGAGATAAATAAACAGCTCTTTAGCTTTTCTTCCTTTGTTATTATTAATATCATGAAACTGGTTGAGGGATAACCAACAATATTACAGTACAACAGAACGGAAGTTTAGGAATGTGTGGATGGGTTTATTCCGAGTAAAAATATTAAAAGGTCTATACCTGTTTGTTGAATGAAATAATTCGTCGCGCCTAAAAATATATGAAAGCTAGACTTTTACTTCAGACTTTTACTTCAGACTTAAGTTATATATATGGGTGTGTGTCTAAATAATAACAAACTAGGTTTTACATCAAAAGTATATTAAAAATAAAAATAAATAAATAAAATAAAAACAATTTTGTAATTTATACATACTACAGGCAGGGCCCGACTTAGACTACCTGGAGCCCCGGGGCAAGCCTATTCTTGGGAGCCCCCTTGCAGTGGCATAAGAGCTCTTTAGGTTGCAGAATTTCTGCATACGTCTGTAGGGGGGCCCCTTCCAGAAGGGGGCCCAGGGCATTTGCCCCGTATGCCCTGCCGTTAGTCAGGGCCTGACTACAGGTGCAAATATACTACATCTGCAAATACCTTTAATTTTCGATTAAAAACACGATTTCAGAATATATGTGAAAGCGATGTTCAGATTTAAAAGAGAATGTATGCATTACTTGTTAATTCTAGTGATCTAAAACTGCGTGAAATGCCCTTATATGGGGTCTTTTAATTCATATTTAATTGAAAATATGCTATGCTTACATTTTTATGCATGTACAATCTTAAAATATTTCTCTTACGCACGCTTGTATATTATATATAAGGCATAATAATAACGTTTTTTTGGATTTTTTAACCTATTGCTATTATCACATACATATCTTAGTGTGTTTTTCTCCTTTTCACATCAATTCACCCATTTTCTTAATTATATTGGATTAATTTTCCTTTCTTTATGTTATTCCTGTTTGATTTTGCCCTTGTTACACAGAATTTTCAGACCTTATGTAACTTATTCAAGTAAACGCTGACCCTAATTTCATGGGCTAAACTTTTAGGGTAGGTAAAACATATGTAAAGAAGCATTTTTTGTATAACAATATGTGGTCGGAAATGAAAAGTGCAGGCGGAAAAACAAGACACGAACTGCATTTCAAAATGGGAAAACAAAACTGAGAAAATGTAAAAAAGTCATAGAAAACAGCATTAAAAAAAAAAAAAAAAAGTGTGTGAATCAAATTACTAACACCAATCCGAAAATAAAGAAATAATAGACAAGAAATATAAATAAAGAAATAAAAATCTGAAGCGGCGGTGGGGAGGGCTCAAAGATTTACATTTCCGCCCCTATATTGATTTAAAAAAAAGGGGAGGGGAGGGTTCATACCTAAATTTAAAGTTCTCGCCATCAATTTAGAGATACCCTGTAAATAAGAATCTTCTTATTTTAGTACATTATAGACAGACATCATTTAATTTTTATTAAAATCACAATCAACTGATTGGAAGAAAATCATATTTAATGAAATTTTATTATTCCGACTGAGTGAAAATAATGCCTGGTCCGGGGTTTGACTCCCGGTCCAGGCATTATTTTCACTCAGTCGGAATAATAAAATTTCATTAGCCATCATTTATTTCAATTTTTTATTTGTGAGTTTTTCTGGGGATCATGCAGTGGCGAGTGTAATGAAGAAACTGAATTCTAAAATATAGCTAAACTTTTGCAGCTTTAAATTTGCCCCCGTCTGAAAAAAATTCTGGCGATGACAGTGGGTAGATATACTCTGCATTCAAAGATAAAATTGTCCGTTTCGATTCCAAGTCGCACTCATGGACCTAGCCGCTCGGAGACAAGCAAGGAATTAGGACCCCATAAAAAGACCCTCAGGGAAGGCAAACCGTTCTAGTACGCTTATGTAGAAAATCCGACTTACTCCCACATACCTCCGTGAGAATCTATAAAATATCTAAAAAATAAAAAGATAACAACGCTTTCAAAATGGCAGCAAAAAAAGTTTCTTCTTCTATCTCCACCTGCTTTTTTTTTTTTTTTTTTTTTTTTACGTAATTATATTTTAACAATTTATTCTGAATAAATTTGTGTATTTGTGGTTTCACTGATAGTTATTGTTTAAAAATATTTTTATATTTGAATATTAAAAATTTATTAAATTTTAGCATTCAAATATAAAAATATTTTTAAAATTTTAACTTACCAATGAATAAATAGTATTATATTAATTCATTATTAATTTAAATAACCAATAAATATTCATTGGTTATTTTAAATTACCAATACGTAAATAAATAAAATTCGCATAATTGCAGTTTAACTCTATAATCATGTAAATTTGAAATTCATATATACTCTACAGGTTGTTCGCACATTTTTTAGACGATTTTATTTTGCAGTAAGAAAAAATCGTTTGCACGGAGAATTTTATTTTCACAACAGTTATATTTTTGGAAGTTTTATTTATCTTCTGATATTTATAATTTTTGTTTAGATGCAAAAATGCGCTTTTAAAATGGCAGTGGATGGAAGGATAGGCTTCCACTCTTTCCAAAGATAGTTTTTAGTGAAATCTTTATGAAAAGCATTTATCAGGAGAAAAATGGAAAAAATGTTGCAACAACAGATGAATCTTGGGTCTATTTAAGTGGTAGCAATAAAAAAAGATCAATTTATTATCACAAAAGTGGAGGAAAAAAAAATTTGCTACATGGCTCAAAGCATCAAAATAGAGTTTTTCTAAAGGATTTATGATTGCCACTGGTTTTTTCATACAAGCGCAAGATAAAAGCAAAAAAATGTGACAAAAATGTCAAAATCAACTCTAAATACGCTCAAGAACATATTTTAATTCCAATTTAAAAAAATAAAAATCCAGATCTTTATCCACAATGCTATCAATCCGTTGAACTGCATCAAGACAAAATAAGCAGCCACACATCGCAATCCGCAATTGCTTTTCTAGAAAAAGGAACAAAAAACGGGAATTAAAACCATACCCTTCACTGACATTCCTGCTAAATCTTCTGATGTATCAGGTATCACTGTTGGATTTTTGTGTTTTTCGACTCTTAAAATCAATATTATCCAAACACCGACCTACAACGCTTTGTGGACTCTGGAAATCCGTTCAAGAGGAGTAGAAAAATATACCTCTTCCGATATTATAAAAAGCATTATTATCATAGAAATTATGATGTAGAATGTTAGTTAAGAACAAGGGCTATCAAACTAAACAAATAAAACATGAAATATGAGGGAAATTGCTTCAGTACACTCCATCAAAATCGTCTAAAAAATGTGCGAACAGCCTCTGTATATATACTCTTCATATATATTCTAGTCTACTTACTTTGTATGTACTCTAATCATATTTAAGTGTATACGAAGTAATACCCAAATATGATTAGTGTATATTGTTGGTGTTGCTGTACTGTTCAAGACCGATTTTCCGCTATAATAGCATAGGTCCGAGAAGTTGTCCTCCTTCGAAGACTTTCTAATGGATCCTCTCGTGTTTCATGCAAGATTCGCCAAAAGAAAAATACACACACACACACACACACACACACACACACACACACACATATATATATATATATATATATATATATATATATATATAAGGAAAGGAAATTCTTAACGACTACGGTAACTTGCGTGATTTGGGTTCGAACCCGACACATCCTGTCTGCCGTATGAAAGCAGAAGCTTTTGGCCTTCTGAAGAGCTAGAATAGATTGTTAATCTAAAGTAGTTTAAGATCGATGAGGAAAGTTAAAAATTTATGTGTTAAAACATTTGAAAAAAAAATGAATATTAATTAGTTTTTAATTGAAATATTTTGTGAGAAATTTTAATGTACTTAATATTATTATATTTCAATGCATGTGAATGCAAATTTTCATAACTCTAAGAACAGTAATTTACAAAAAAAAAAAAAAAAAAAAAAAGAAAAAAAAAAAAAAACTTCCATCATTTTTTAAAGAACGTTTTCATGTATTTTGTATTAGTGCCTCAATTTATGTAAAAGATGTTTTATAAATGCATTCGAACCTCGTTAATGTGAATTCCTTTTAACATGAATTGTTTACAAAATCCCCGTCAAAATAAAGATTAGTTTAGAAAAATGAACATAAGTTATTGATAAGTGATAGAATAAACTACTGATAACATGAAACAATTTTTATTCCCCTTGAGATTAACATTAGCAAGGTTCGACTGTAATAAACTATTCTTTTATCTTTATTTACACACACACACACACACACACACACAAAAAAAAAAACACAATTTATATAAATACAACTATACTTTTCTTTTTTTCTTAGAAAGGGGATTTTATTTTCTATTATATGAATTATGAATACAAATATATACCTAAAATCTTTAATTCACGAATATATAGAATTTAGAAATATGTTAAAGGTAGGGACTTTTTATATGAGAACATATACGAATAATATACATTTCACAGTCAGTTTTTTGTTTGACAGTATGAGATATTTCATTAAAAATATAACATGTCTAGATATTTTTAAATATATACGCATCATTAACATATTTTTGCCCTTATATACGTAAAACTCTTTTTTCGCTGTATTTGTATATAATCATATATAAATATATATATGATTATTAAATTATTAACAATGATTTCTGCCGGGGAAGAGGGGAGTGAACCAAATGATGCGCACAACTGAACTCTTTAGTAACGGAGCTGAGCAGATTGAGTCAGTCGGTCATTCGAATTCGAAAGAGGTACACCTTGGAACTATAAAACAAGAACTCTTAAAATCAAATAATCTTAAATCAATTTATCATACTTACAGCTTTAATAATTCAATCTTAAATAAGTCATGTATCCAATAAAGTGTATTTTCAAGGATATAGTAGGTTTCACAATTTATGTGTTAGCACTTGGCGTTTAATAATCCCGGGATGCTGGCAGAGAGGGTAAGTAGATTTAAACTTATTCTCATTTAAATCTAATGGATGTTATTCAGATTTATAATTAGGAAAAATTTGAATCGAAATTAAATTCGTAAGAAATTCTAAATATCTGATATTCTTGATTTAATATAAACTAAACGAAATTCATAAAAATGAAATATAGTCGAATAGTCTTCTTTTGGCTTAATAGCCATTACTGGTCCGTCGAGCCGGAGCCTCAATTATCTATTAATTAGATAATTAATCGTAATTCGTTAAATCAAAAAAAAAAAAAAAAAAAAAATTTGAAAATTGAAAAAATTCTTTTGTTTACGTAGTATTAAACTCTCTGTATAAGAACTTTAAAGAAATTAAAATCAATTTGGTGAAATAAATCATTAATAGGGAGTTAAATTGTTTGATATAAAACGTAAAACGTAATTCAAAGTCGTTTTGGTTTCAGAAATTTCGATGCATACGTAGAAGTTTTGGTTTGAGAGAAAACGTAATTCAAAATAGTTTGGTTTTCAAACCGGAACAATTTCGGTTTGGAAATGTAAGAAATAAACAGTCATATTAAATAATTGTTGCATAGATAAGTGTATGAGAATGAAAAAATTGCATTTAATTTTTTATTAGGTTATTTATTTCAGTTAAAAAAAAAAAATCTATTCTTATGTGTTGTTTCATTTCATTTGTTCTTATTTTTTTTCATATTTTACTTCCTGGTCTGCAGAATAATAATTTAATTCGATCGATTAATTCATATTTAGATTTAATTATTTGTAAGTAGTTTGCTAAAAGGATGGGTAGAAAAGGTAGAATCAGGGCAAATGACGCGGATAAGAGTGCGTTGTTCTCAAAATCTAATGAAGTGATAAAATGTGAAAATGTAATTAAAGAAATAGATTTTATAAAATCGAAAGTCAATGATTGTGATAAAGGCGATCAAGCCAGATTAAAGATTCTAAAGGATAAGGTAAATGCACTGGAGGTTAAATTCGACGAAATAGTTACAAATTTTTCCGAAGAGGAAAATGATGAAAACTTTGAAGAGGTGTTAAAGAATAGGGACATTCTGTTAGAATTATCCGTTGTATTAGAAGGTAAATCGCAATCAAATACTCCAAATGTAAATAATGATGCACGTACCAAACCCGGGACTTCTGTTAATTCGCATATTAGTCTCCCTAAGCTTGAAATTCCTTATTTTTACGGGGATAATGAATCTTGGTTGTCATTTAAAAATTTATTTAAATCATCGATTTTGGATAACGACAGCCTTAGTGACGTTGAAAAATTACAATATCTCCAATCGTGTGTAAGAGGTAGTGCATCAAAACTTATTCGTGGATTTTCTTTACAATCGGAAAATCTTAAACACTATTGGGAAATCCTTACTCAGCGATATGAAAATAAACGACAATTAGCTATAACACAAATAAATAAAATCTTTTCGGTAAAGGTAAACAAAGCGGATGATCCTAAATCCTTTTTCAATTTAATAGATACCTGTAACGAAGCGGTGCGAAATTTATCGACCCTCGGATTGGAATCTAATCCTCTTAGCGATCTTATTCTTATAAATTTCATGATTTCGAAATTGGATTCATCCGTAAGGCATAGGTGGGAGCTCAGTCTAGAGAATACGCAGACTATTCCCGATTTAAATTCGTTTCGTACATTCATTGAAAGGGAGGCGTCGAGTCAAACAAAACTTGAAAATAAACCAGGAATGTTTAGGAAGCCAGTAGAAGGTTGTAGTGTAAAAAAAATCTTGTGTCAATAATTCAATAATAGTCAGGGAAAATAAATGCGTCGCCTGTTCTCAAGTACATCAATTGTTTAAATGTCCCAAATTCAATAGAATTACTGTTCAAGAGCGATGGGACTTAGTTAAATCAAAATCACTGTGTGAAAATTGTTTGCGAGCTAACCATCAAGTGCGTCAATGTAGAATTAATATTAAATGTAAGGTATGTGCAGGTTCACATCACACTCTTCTGCACATTTATACACAGAATTCTGCAGATCAGGGAGGTGGCCTTGTTACTACGTCGGTGGCCAATAGTTCGCAATCTAATGCAAATTTTAATGAACAAAGGGTATTACTGTCTACTGCCCTTATAAATATTAGATCACCTAACGGTAAAATTATTCAATGTCGGGCGTTAGTTGACAGTGCCTCACAAAATAGTCTCATAACAAAGGAGTGCGTTGAGAAGCTAAATTTGCCTTTGTTTGGCACTTCTCATCGACTTGTAGGCATAAACGGTCTTTCCGCAGAAACTGTTTTAAATTTTACGGAATTTTCATTCTCGCCATATTTCGCTAACGAATATAAAAATTTGAAGGCACTAGTCGTAAATAGGGTTACTGCCCCTCTGCCAAATTTCCGGGTGAGAACGACGTCTTGGCCACATACAAGAAATCTTCAGTTAGCCGATATTAACTTCTCAAAGCCACAAGTTATTGATGTACTATTAGGTGCTGACAATTTTTCGTCACTAATTTGTGGCAAACCAGTACATGGAAGGCCAGGAGAACCATCTGCCATTCCCAGTTCACTTGGTTACTTACTAAGTGGCCCCCTCTCAAGGGATGGAATGGAGCCCGAATCGACTTATTCTTTACAGTGTTTGGATTTAAACGAATTTTTCAACAGTGATACCATAATATCTTCTAAGTGTGGTAATGACGATGCCGATCCGGCAGAAATATTATTCAAATCTTCCACCAAGCGTAACCCCGAAGGTCGCTATGTAGTCAAATTACCCCTCCATGATGAGATAGATTTAGGTGAAAGTGCCAACTGTGCACTAAAAATGTTTAAAGGGCTCGAATCTCGCTTTGCTCAGAACCCTAATCTAAAAGAAGAGTATTGTAAGTTTATGTGCGAATATTCTGAGCTAGGTCATATGACTCTACTAAGAGCCGAGGAACTTAACAGTAAGCCCAATTATTACATGCCTCATCATGGAGTTATAAATGAAAATAGTAGCGCTACCAAACTACGGGTAGTGTTTAACGCGTCAGCCTTCACTACAAATGGCAAATCCCTGAACTCTAACTTGCATAAAGGGCCCAAACTGCAAACTAGCATTTTTAGTAATCTAATTAGATTCAGATTAAATAAAGTCGCCCTCTCGAGTGATATCGAGAAAATGTTCAGGCAAATTCTAGTCGCAGAGCCTGATAGGAAGTTCCAAAGAATATTTTGGAGGGCCAATATGTCAGATCCACTCCGAGTATATAAACTCAACACGGTTACGTATGGCACAGCCTGTGCACCATTTTTAGCCCTGCGTACTATACAACAATTATTAACTGATGAAGAAACCAATTTTCCCGTAGCTGTGCAGGCTGCCCGTAATAACCTGTGTATGGACGATTTCCTTGGAGGGGCTGAAACCATCGAGGCCGCTCAAACCTTGGTAACAGACCTTCAAGCTTTGTTTAACGCTGGGGGTTTCAAGCTGCGAAAATGGGCTTCAAATTATGTGGAAGCTCAAGTTCAAGTCCCAGAACCTCTAAAATCAACAAATCAGGAATTATCCTTAAACCCCGATCAATCCCAACGTATTTTAGGACTAAACTGGAATTTAACATCGGATACACTGCAGGTTGGCGTCAACACAGAAGAAAATGTCACAACAAAAAGACAATTATTGTCCGTAATTGTCCGCATCTTCGACCCTTTGGGTCTGTTATCCCCTGCCACTATTCTTTTAAAATTGCTTCTACAAGATGTTTGGAAGCTAAAACTTGGTTGGGATGATCCTTTACCACCAGACATTCAAAACAGGTGGAATGAATTTTTCGAAAAAATTGAATCCTTTAAGGCCATGTCAGTACCCAGATTTTTAGACCTGAAATCCGAACCTATTTACCAGATCCTGGGATTTTGTGATGCGTCAACAAAGGCATGTGCTGCCGTAATTTATATTCGCCCAAGTCAGAACTCAGCTCTAAAATTGATTGCAGCTAAAACACGTGTAGCTCCTTTAAAACCCATTACCTTGCCTAGGTTGGACTATGCGCAGCTGTATTGTTATCTGAACTTTTATCAGTCGTCCAGAACTCACTAGATTCTCAGGTGGAGGAAATTCTCCTATGGACAGACTCAACAATCGCCCGTAGTTGGATCTTAAATCCACCCTTAAAGGGCAACACATATGTCCTACACCGAGTAAACAAAATTAAAGCTCTCACAGACCCAACTGCATGGCACCACTTACCAAGCAAACAAAACCCAGCGGACTGTGCTACTCGTGGGCTGTTACCAGATAAATTAAGAAAATTTGACTTGTGGTGGTCTGGACCTAATTGGCCAAAGATCCCAGTCTCAGATCACGAGTCCAAGATGGCGACCTCAGCGCCATGTACAGTTGTGGGAATTCCTGGACTAACAGAGTCAAACCCAATGAATGAATCCGTTATAGAGGATTTAGTTTCAAAATTTTCTTCAAGTAATAAACTTTTTCGTGTAATTGCATTTATGAAGCGGTTTATAAATAATAGTCGAAATCCTACAAAGTTGAAGGGACCAGTCTCAGTACAAGAAATTTCAGAGGCTAGAAAGACTGTTACTAAATTCGTCCAATAAAGGTCCTTTGCTTCGGAAATCGCCCTTTTGCAGCGCGGCCAACCCGTTGCAAACAGTAGTAAATTAAAGTCTCTTAATGTCTTTATGGATTCAGAAAATTTATTGCGAGTTGGAGGCAGAATTGACAAAAACATCACTCTGCCCTATGATACTAAACATCCAATACTCATACCTAAAAATCACCCTTTTACATCGACATTAATAAGACATTTTCACACGTATAGTCTTCATGGAGGTGTCGACCTAGTACTAAACTTAATTCGCCAGTCTTACTGGATTCCTGATGGTAGGTCCACTGTGAAAAAAGAGCTTCGTAAATGTGCCACGTGTGCCAAAGTCCAACCGACCCCCATTCAGCAAATGATGGGTGACTTACCCAGTGCAAGAGTCAACCCTTGTCGACCCTTCCAACATGTCGGAATTGATTATGCAGGTCCTATTGAAACTAAGTGTGACCATAAACGGAAAGGTACCAAATTTAAATCTTATATATGTCTTTTTATTTGCATGTGTACCAAGGCAATTCATCTCGAGTTGGTCACTAGTTTATCCACCGAACATTTTTTGTATGCCCTACAACGATTCATCGGGCGTCGCGGTTATCCTACAGACATATACTCCGATAATGGACGCAATTTTGTGGGTGCCAATGCCCATTTAAAAAAGCTAGTAAAGCTTTCAAAGGACAATATCATTCAAGACTATGTCACAAATAGACAAATTCATTGGCATTTTATGCCACCTTACGGGCCTAACTTTGGCGGCCTATGGGAAATCTTCCGTTAAATTGGCTAAACGCCATTTAATTAAAGCGTGTAAAGGCAGTTGCCTATCGTTTGAGGAGTGTGCTACGATCCTCACGACTATTGAGGCGTGTCTAAATTCCCGCCCCTTAGTCCCACTTTCCACCGAGCCCAATAATTTCCTGGTACTTACACCAGGACACTTCCTAATTGGGGCTCCGCTTCTTCAGCTTCCTGAACAATCTCCTAACCCAACTAATCAATTTTGTACCAGTTTTTCTTCCAGATGGAAACTCCTTCAGCAGATCAAAAGGTCCTTTTGGAACACCTGGACGAAATCTTATCTTACCTCTCTACATTCTAGAGCTAAATGGAAAAGCGGTGTTATCCATCTGCATCCCGGTCAGCTCGTCCTAGTCCTGGAACCCTCGATTCAGCCAGCCCAGTGGAACTTAGCCCGTATTATGGACGTCCACCCTGGTGATGATGGTGTCATTCGGGTCGTCTCTCTGAAAACGCCAGTTGGAATCATCAAGAGACCAGTGAATCGAATAGCCAGTCTGCCATGCTCCCCCCCCCCCCCGGAGGATGTCGGGGAAGAGGGGAGTGAACCAAATGATGCGCACAACTGAACTCTTTAGTGACGGCGCTGAGCAGATTGAGTCAGTCTGTCATTCGAATTCGAAAGAGGTACCAGGTACCTTGGAACTATAAAACAAGAACTCTTAAAATCAAATAATCGTAAATCAATTTATCATACTTACAGCTTTAATAATTGAATCTTAAATAAGTCGTGTATCCAATAAAGTGTATTTTCAAGGATATAGTAGGTTTCACAATTTATGTGTTGGCACTTGGCGTTTAATAATCCCGGGATGCTGGCAGAGAGGGTAAGTAGATTTAAACTTATTATTATACCTCTGGGGGTACCGGAACAAAGGGTTTAAAACTCAGCCTTGTCCCGGATCAAAATTCGAGTTCCTGCTGGTGCTGCCATCTATCGCCAGCTTCTGGAGCTAAGACGTACTTCCTCCCTATAATGGGCGCTCCTCTGTTAAACGGAATGACGCACCCCTCCTGCCTTAAACCCGGTTAGTTCCACTAGCGGGGCTCGGAATTTCCGAGTGGCATAAGTAACAACAACAACAACAAACTTATTCTCATTTAAATCTAATGTATGTTATTCAGATTTATAATTAGGAAAAATTTGAATCGAAATTAAATTCGTAAGAAATTCTAAATATCTGATATTCTTGATTTAATAGAAACTAAACGAAATTCATAAAAATGAAATATAGTCGAATAGTCTTCTTTTGGCTTCATAGCCAATTTCTATATTGAAGAAAAATATTATACTGTTATTGGTTTGGCTTTCAGTTTTAATGCCTGATTTTGCAATATATTTTTAATTAATATTTATGTGTCTAATAGTTTGTATAGAATTGCTAAATAGTTTACTTTCTAATCGCATAAGCTTTTTTTTTTTTTTTTTTTTTAAATAATTCTTATTTTGATGCTTAATTACAAATAAAGATTTATTTTACTATGTTGGTTTTTTATTTTTTTAAATGTCTGTTAGGGATGATAATGAGAAAAAAAATAAGACTTTATGTAAATATTTTTAATCAAATAATTTTTATTAATATTTTACAGAGGAAGAGTAAAAGTAATTTCATTTCTCTAATCCTTTCATAATTTTATTATTTACTAGCAGGCTACGCCCGCTTCGCTGGTCACTATTTTTAGATGAATCACTATAATTAATGAATTTTCAAAATTGCATTGATTTTTATCATGCGGAAGAAAAAAAAAAAAAAAAGACATATGACCGGGAAAAATATCGCACCGGGTCCCCACTGCCTTCGGCAACGTAGACCCGTGAGCGCGCTGTGCGCGTGTATTCCTTCACCACCCTTATGATTTCTTAAAATTCCATATTACTCCTAAACTTTTATTCTTAAGGAAAAGAATTTAAAAAAAAATCACTTCTAATCGGGTGAAAACTCAAACCATATCCCCTCTGCCTTCGGCAGCGTAGACCCGTGCGCGCGAAGCGCGCTTATTCCTTCATCACCCTTCCTGCCCCTCCTAATAATTTTACACTTTCGAAAATATCTTCATTCGATTTGTAATCCCAATAAACCTATATACGCCAAAAATTTAATCGCAGCAAATTCCCGCTCGGTAGAGCCTGCGACGCCCTCTTCCCGTTTCAGTATCTGAAACAGCCTGTTTACTCACCGTGTTACGATCTTTCAAAATTCTGACTTTAGCAAAGTCCAGCTCGGGGGCGACTAAGGCGCCGCTTCACATTTCATGATTTGAAATAGCCTGTTCGCTCACCATGAAAAGGACCTTTGAAAATTCGAATCGTGGCAAATCCGCAACCCAGTGGGGCCTACGTTCTCCTAATCTTCTCTCTATAAGTAATTTAATCAGAATCAGAATTGGAGATATTGAATTATTAAAATGCCAAAGCGCCCTATGGCGACAGAGATTTGCAATATGTACTCTTCAATTTCAGTCCCCCAAAACCTATTGTCATGCAACCAACCACTCCTAAGTTTATTTTATGCAACCAACCAACCTTGGAAGCCGCCGTGAGCGGGAGAAGGTATTTTCGCAGAGAGAAAGACTTTGGCCTTCGGCCTGAAACGTAGGGTGCAATTGGCGCGCCCGAGTAACGGATTTATTCCGTTGGTTTATTCTTATTATTACATGAGTACATGGGTACTCATATGTATATAAATTTCTCAGTGTATATATTCATCTTCATGTTTAATTTAATATTAATTAATTAAAGAGCTAATTTTATACAACAGGGAATTTTCTGTTCTCAAGTGTCAACACTCGGTTTATCACAGCACGCTCTGCAAACGTCGAACCAGAGTATAGTATTCTCAGAAAGGATAATATAAATTCCATGGACGCAATATATAAAGGTGAGAAATTAATGTTATTTTATGGTGATAGGATATGAATTAACATTTTAAATAGCAATGTTTAAAAGTGTTACGAAGGCCGATCTACTTGCCGTTTTGCAAGAGATAGGCGAACAAGCTGACTCTAATTTAAAGGTAGTGGAATTAAAAGATTTATTGTTAAAATCTAAAGAATACATTAAAGATAAAGAATTTGTGAGTGAATTTTTAGCAACCACAGTTGCGCAAAGAAAGGAATCTGAAGAAATAAATCGTTTGAGTTTGTTAAAGCAAACCGAAAGTAACGATGATGTGCTGCATAATTCTAGTAACTCAGAAAATATATTATCATTAGATAAGCTTTTGAAAGCTATATTAACTTTGGTAATACCAGTACCTAAAAAGAATGAACCATGGAATCTTTTTTTCGATTCCATTGAAAGAGCTTTTAAGCATAAAAATGTACCTAAAGAATATAAATCGGAGATTTTACTGAAAGTAATTGGCGATAAAGCCGCGAATATTTTGATTTATGTAAGTGAAGAAGAATTAAAGAACTATGAGAAAATTAAATCCTTAATTATAAAAGAATATGCACCATCCCCTTTCACTTGTTTAGAAAATTTTAAGAAAGCTACAAGAATGTCTGGGGAGACACACCAGCAGTTTGCTTCTCGTTTAAGGTCCAGTTGGCTCCATTATTGTAAAATTCGAAATGTAAATGATTTTGAGTCGTTAGTAGATTTGATTATATCTGATAAAATATTTGAAAATCTAGATAAGGATCTGGCAATGCATGCTGCAGTCACACAGGGTGAAGATTGGTTACGCCCAGAACAATTAGCTAAGACGTGTGATATATATTTCACTGCTAAAGGTAGATCATTTGAGGAAACAAAATATGAAAAACGCGTCTATCGGGAAACGGTCACAGAAAATCATAAAAAATACGTCCCACCTCCATTGAGAAAATATTCTTCTAATAATGAGAGTAAATATTCTTTTAAGCGGGAGTGTTATATTTGCTCTGATATTTCTCATGTAGCTAAAGATTGTCCGAATCGTCGAAATAGATTCGATAAAATTAACAAACAAGGTGAGGAAATAAAAAAATCTAAAAGTAACGCACAAGCGACAGAGAAAAAATCTGTAGTGACCCACGTAATGTCGAAACATTTACAGAAATGTGGAAAATCGGAAAAACTTAATTTATACCCCTTACAAAAGGTTAATATTTATATCGCAGGTAAACAGGTTCCCTCAATTATCGATTCAGGTACTGAGATTTGTGTTCTAAATAGCGCCCTAATTCCTGATCTTCACATAGAAAGCAAAGGCAAAATTCTGTTAGAATCTGCATTTCGAGAAATAGTTGAGGCGAGATTAGCTGTAATTCCAGTCTATTATAAAAATCCTAACAGTTGTATATTTACACACGCGAATTCATTATTTGCAATAACTGACAAATTAAATGTTCCATGTTTAATCACTCCACACTTCTATGATACATTAGTAAACCAAAAGGAAATATTAAATGAATTGTTTATCCCAGAAAACTCTAATACGCTATTGGCGCCGAATGAGGCAGGAAATGAAAGTAATTTAAATGAGTCATCGGCATCGCTGTTACATATCAAAAATGAATGTTGTAATCAAAAAATAATTTCGGGAGAGGATAATACATTATTTAAGAGTGATAGTTTTTCGAGGTCAAACGAAATGCAAGATTTGATTAATAAAAAAGAAACTAGTTCACATAATTATCCATCTCAATTGATAAATAAAAAAAAGATTGTTTCTTCAATAAATAATAGCGATTCGGAGGCAGCTGTTTATTTGATTTCGAATAAAGAAAAAGTGATTAACTTGCCAAAGGATAATCAAATTGAAATTAGGCGGCTGGAGAGCTCACAAAACAATGTTAGTAATTTATCTGATGTTAGTAGATTTAGGGAAAAGCAGCGAGAATGCTTATCGTTACAAACTGCTTTTAAAGAAGCGGAATTAAAGAAAAATAATTATTTTCTTAAAGACGATTTATTATTCCATAAAGATAAAATATGTGGAGAAACAGTAGATCAATTGGTCTTACCTTTGAGTTATCGAGAAAGTGTTTTAAAATTAGCTCATGACTCAATCTTCGGTAATCATTTAGGGATGCGGAAAACAAAAGAGAGAATAAAACTATCATTTTATTGGCCTAACCTAATAAGAGATGTACAAAATTTCTGCAAAACTTGCGAAAAATGTCAGTTGAGGAGTCCGGAAAAAACGTCCGATAAAATACCTATAACGCCTGTGGTACGTCCTCCTTATCCTTTTCATACAGTGAGTGTCGATTTAATTGGAGAGATTGCGCCACCCTCAGGTAGAAAACATAAATATTGTCTTTGTCTAATTGACCAACATTCGAGATGGCCCGAAGTCATACCTTTAAGAAGCCTATCGGCTAAGGTCACGTGTGATGCACTTTTAGAAATATTTATGCGTACAGGAATCCCAGAAATGATATGTAGTGATCAAGGCACTAATTTTACGTCTCAATTAACACAAGAGTTTGAGAAAAGATTAGGAGTAAGTCCTCGTTTCTCAACTCCAGCTTACCCTGCCTCGAATGGGCTTGTTGAAAAATTTAACCGTGTATTTAAACAAATGCTTCATCATGTAATACGAACTGACCCTGTAAATTGGGATAGACACATTCCGTATTTACTTTTCGCGTATCGCGAAGTTCCTAACTGTACAACAGGAGTTTCTCCATTTAAGCTTATGTACGGGCGCGAAGCTAGAGGTCCATTAGCAGTTTTAAAATCAACGTGGTCAGGAGAAATCCCTTTACCTCTCAATTTAAGTAATACAGCTGTAGATTACTTACAAGAATTAAAAATTAACTTAGAGAAAGCTGCCGATTTAGCATCTTTAACTGCTGCGGAAAAGCAAGAAGCTTATGCTCATTATTTTAATCGTCGCAAAGAAATGAAAGAATTCAAAATTGGAGAATTAGTATACTTACTAATTCCGGATTCTACTAATAAATTGTATGCGAGATGGACAGGTCCTGGTGAGATTTTAGAAAGAATTAAACCTCACTCGTATAAAGTTAAGTTACCTGACGGTAATATACGACACGTACATGTAAATAAGATAAGAAAATTCCATGTTAGAGCACAAACGGTAGGTGTAATTTTTGAAGATGACTGTGAATTCGGAGAAATCCACCCAACCCCTATTAAGGAAAATAAAACTGACTTTGATGTGGATATTAGTCATTTAGGAAAGGAGAAACAAACAGAATTGCTCGAACTTTTGCATAAGCATGTACCATTATTTTCGGGTAAAGTTCAAGTTGCTAATGTTGGAGAACATAAAATTCGTCTAATGCCAGGTACTGAAAGAAAAAAGCCTTATGTGTATAGAATACCCGAATCACTTAAACCTGAAGTTGACAGACAAATAGAAGAATTAGAAAGCTTAGGTCTTATTGAGCCGAGTGAAGCCGAAATAGCTTATCCAGTAGTGTGCGTAGCTAAGAAGGATAGAAGTGTACGATTATGTATAGATTTTCGTTTGCTCAATTCGGTAACCAAACCTTTTGTTTACCCTATGGAGAACATTACAGACTTAATTAATGAAGTCGGTCGTGCACATGTTATTACTTGTTTAGATGTGTTAAAAGGATATTGGGAAATTCCCTTAGAAGAGAAAAGTCGTGATTTTACGTCTTTCAAGACACACCGTTCTCAATATCGCTGGAAGGTAATGCCCTTCGGATTACGAAATGCGGCTGCAAGTTTTCAGAAAATAATGAATGAAGCTCTGAACGAACATCGCGAATATTGCAAAGCATATCTCGATGATATCGCGATTTTTTCTAATGATTGGAAATCACATCTTATACATTTAGATGCAATTTTAACTAAGCTAACTGAACTAAAATTTACCGTAAATGTTAAAAAATGTGTATTGTGCAGATCAGAGATAAAATATCTAGGTCATGTAATAGGATCTGGACGACATCAACCTGATCCTGAAAAGTTACTTGCTATTGAAAATATTGAATCTCCGAAAACTAAAACAGCTTTAAAAAGCGCTCTTGGTCTTTTTAACTTTTATAGAAGTTACATTAAAGACTATGCTGAAATTGCCAAACCGTTGACCGATTTAACTAAAAAGAAGGTTCCGGAAAATTTACCGTGGACACAGACGGAAGAGATAGCATTTCGACAACTTAAAGAAATGTTGTGCGAAGCTCCTAAGCTTTATACTCCAGATCCAAATAAACCCTTTACCATTCAATGTGATGCCAGTTCCTATGGTGTCGGTGCGTGTCTTTCGCAAAGAGATGATGAAGGTAATCTACGTCCAATTAGTTTTATTAGTCAGAAGCTCACTAATGTACAGTGTAATTGGTCTACTATAGAACGTGAGGCCTATGCTGTAGTGTGGTCCATAAAGAAATTTGAAAATTATGTTTTCGGAACTCGTATTGAGATTATAACGGACCATAATCCTCTTGTTTATTTACAAAAAACTGCACCTCAATCTGCTAGACTGCAAAGATGGGCACTATCTTTACAAAGATATGATATTTACATATCGCATTGCCCTGGTGCAAAACTGAAAAACGCTGATGGATTGTCGAGACTATGTCAATAATAAGTTTTGCTATTTACAAATAACTTTGGTTCTATTTAGTAATTTAGTTTTTTTGTGTGAGTTTAGTATTATAAATATTTGTTCCGGTATTATATCAAGACTTCTTTACATCTGTTGTGAATTGTCAATTTTATTTTTGCATTTATTTCTTGTGTTAAAATATCTATATTTGTTCCGGTATTGTACCAAGACTTCTGTACATCTGTTGTCAAGTATTTATTTGGCATTGTTTTTATTTTCATGTGTTTAAATATTTATGTGTCAGTTGGTTGCTAATAATTATCAGATTTTCATACGCTTGGCGTATCTCAATCTTAGTTGGGGGGTGTCATGCAACCAACCACTCCTAAGTTTATTTTATGCAACCAACCAACCTTGGAAGCCGCCGTGAGCGGGAGAAGGTATTTTCGCAGAGAGAAAGACTTTGGCCTTCGGCCTGAAACGTAGGGTGCAATTGGCGCGCCCGAGTAACGGATTTATTCCGTTGGTTTATTCTTATTATTACATGAGTACATGGGTACTCATATGTATATAAATTTCTCAGTGTATATATTCATCTTCATGTTTAATTTAATATTAATTAATTAAAGAGCTAATTTTATACAACAGGGAATTTTCTGTTCTCAAGTGTCAACACTCGGTTTATCACACCTATATATACCAATTTTGAAACGGTCTAACTCAATTTCTAATTTTTTGCCCACCTTGCCCTCCTTCTTGCCCCCCTAATAATTTTACACTTTCGAAAATAACTTCATTCGACTCGTAGGCCGCCAAAACTTATATATACAAATTTTGAACGGTCTAACTCATTTTCTAATTTTTTACCCCCCCTTCATGCCCTCCCCCAATAATTTCACGCTTTCAAAAATATCCTCATTAGACTCGTAGGCCCCAAAAACCTATTTATACTAATTTTGAACGGTCTAACTCGATTTCAGATTTTTCACACCCCTTTAGGTTGGTTGGTTGATTGAATGGCTTTTTCTGGCGCAAGGTCCAAAGTAGGACATGCTGCGCCAAACAAACAGGTAAAAGAAAGAGTAGCGTCTGGATGGGTTTACCCATCCAGAATGTCATAAAAAAATCACAGTAAAAAAAGAGACAAAACTACATACAAGATAAAATCAAAAATAATAAAAACAGTGTATACAATTAAAAAACAGATGTAAAATAGGATAAACATTGTAAACAATAAAATCAAATGTCGAAGTAAAAACCAGCCTCCTTCAAAATTTTGTCACGTGATAATGAGGATTTGCACCTAAAAGGCTTGTCAGATTGGGTGATGATGAATTAAAATAATGTCTATACAGATGACGAAGACAAGGACAGTCAGTGAGAATATGGCGAATGGTTAGTGCACTATAATGACATTTCGGACAATCAGGTTGTTGTTCTCCAAGCAATAAGTATTTATGTGTGAGTCTTGAATGCCCGATTCTTAGTCTAGTAATAATGACATCATATTTTCCAGGGGTTAGGGTAGGCCAGATTGAAATTTGGGGTTTTATTTCTTGCAATTTGTTATTGTTTTGGTTATTCCACTCCCTTTGCCAAATATTTTTAAAACAGCTTTTAAGTGTGTGCTTCATGTCATCGTAAGGTACAGGACAGTTTAAAAGTACAGAAGCCTGCCTTGCGGCCTTGTCTGCTGCTTCATTTCCTTTAATGCCAACATGGCCAGGAACCCAGCAAACAAAATGTTGAATCCCTTTTTAAGAAGGCCGTTGTAAGTTTTGAGAATTGATATGAAGGACAGGTTATAAGAATTAGAAGAGAGAGAGTCAAGAACAATCTTCGAGTCGGTATAGATAATGAATTTCCTCCTCCGATGAGATGAAATGATGTTAAGAGCAACCTCAACCGCAAAAAACTCTGCAGAGAACATGGAAAATGAATTAGGGAGTTGATAGCTAAATGTTGTGTTATCAATGATGATACCACAACCGACTTTATTAGTTGTCTTGGAGCCGTCAGTAAAAATCTCGACATAGTCCTTATATTCAGAGCGATGAGAAGAGAAAAGTGCTTGAAAAATGGAAGCATCTGTGTTAGATTTGTCAAACCCCTTAAATGGATGAAGACAAGAAATAACTTGGAAATTCCAAGGCGTCATGTTTAAAAGTGACTGAGGACGAATTTTGGTATGAATGTGAGAGGTGCCAGCAAGAAAGTTCTTAATTCTAAGAGCGAAATGTGGGATGCAAGATGGGCGATTCACATAAAGATTATGATCGTTACTATTTAAAAGTGAATGAAGTGGATGATTAGGATGTGAAAGGATGCGAAAGTACAATTCACAAGAAAGTCTTTGTCTGATGTCAGTGAGAGAAGGCTCCACACAGTCAGCATATAAACTAAAGACAGGAGTAGTACGAAAGGCTCCTGAACAAATTCTTAGTGCACTATGATGGGTTGTGTCAAGTCTCTTGAGGTAAGAATTGGGTGCTGATCCATAAACATGGCAGGCATAATCACGTTTAGAGCGAATAGCAGCTCTATATATTTTCAGGAGAGAGGGACGATCGGCACCCCAAGAAGTATTAGAAAGGACTTTCAGAATATTAAGAGCTTTGTCACATTTTGTTCTTAAGTGTAAAATATGTGGTTTAAAAGTCAATTTTCTGTCCAAAATTACACCCAGGAAGCGAGCAGTGTCAACAACTGAAATTGGCCTGTTATTCATTAAAATTTCTGGTTCAGGATGAAGCCCTCGTTTGCGGCAAAAATGCATACACTGTGTTTTGTCAGTAGAAAATGTAAAACCGTTTTTATTTGTCCAGTTGATGATATTGTTGATGGCAAGTTGTAATTGGCGTTCAATGAAGCGCATGTCATTTCCCTGGCAAGAAATTTGCAGGTCGTCAACGTATAAATTTCCATTAACACATTGTGGCAATTGTTTTAGTATATCATTTATTTTCAAAGAAAAAAGTGTAACGCTCAGAACACTGCCTTGAGGTACACCCTCCTCCTGAAAATAGAAATCTGAATAAACTAACCCTATACGAACTTGAAAGCGTCTGGCTCTTTAAAAGTTTTTAATGAAATTGGGGAGATTTTCTCGAAAGTCCAAATTAAAAAGATCTTTTAAAATACCATAGCGCCATGTCTTGTCATAAGCTTTTTCATTATAAAAAAAAAATTGACACCAAATGGTTACGTCTCACATTAGCTTTGCGAATATTTGTCTCCAATAATAAAATATTGTCAACCGTAGAACGGCCTCGTCGGAAACCACTTTGCCATGGAGAAATCCAATTATTTCTTTCAAGAATAAAAGCTAATCTAGTATTTAACATTTTTTCGAGGAGTTTACAAAGACAGCTTGTAAGAGCAATGGGTCTGTAATTTTTGGGGTCAGTAGCATCTTTGCCTGGTTTAGGAAAAGGAATAACAATGGCATCGTACCAAGTAACAGGGAAAATATTTTCAGTCCAGATCCTATTGTAAAGATGAAGGAGATTTTTAAGAGACTGTTTTGATAAATGTTTAATCATAATGTAGGTAACACCATCGGGTACCGGAGCAGAGTTATGGCAATGTTTCAAACTACTTTTTAATTCATTTTCTGTAAAAGGTCTAATGTAGTCTGGTGAAGAGCGGGAGTGAAAATTGATTGATGAGCGTTCAGAATTACGCTTATGAGACAAAAACGGTTCGGAATATGAATTAGAACTGGAGATGAGAGATAAAGTTTTACCAATGGTGTTTGCAATATTTTTAGTAGAAGTTATAGTTTGGCCATTATCATTTAAAAACGAAATACTTTGATTAGAATATATTCCCATTGCTTTCTTCACGCGACGCCAAAGCTGTTTACTGCTTACATTGGAGGTAATGCTGGAGACATATTTAATCCAGGAATTTTTTGGGGAGATCCTGCGGATTCTTCGTGCGGCTGCCCTTGCTTTTTTGAATGCGATATAATTAGCAGTAGTTGGGTACCTCCTAAAAATCCCCCATGCTTTTTGTTGCTGTCTTTTTGCAATATTGCATTCATCATTCCACCATGGCTTTGAATGTTTATTGAGACGTCCCAAAGATTTTGGAATAGTAATATCAGCTGCGTTTATAATACAGTTGGTGACATCAGTGATTGCTCTGTTGATATCACCCTCAATCATTTCATGTGTGATTGTTGCATTTATGGTGAAAGTTGGCCTTGTCATAAATATAATGTGGATTTCCAGGATGATGTTCATTAAAAGTATAAAAAGATAAAAATAAAGGAAAATGGTCACTATTATGAAGGTAGTTACTCACAAAGAAGTTAAAATATGGATACAAAGTTGGAGAGCAGATGGCCAGGTCTATTTGCATGAAAAGTTCTGGAAGGTTCATGAAAATATGTATTGTCACCATTATTTAAAATACATAAATTATTGTCAGCAATTAAGTCTTCAGTAGTTTGTCCACGAGGATTAATATCGGGACTACCCCAAAGTGGACTGTGCCCGTTTAAATCACCAAGAATTAAAAAAGGTGTCGGCAGTTGTGAAATAAGCCTATTAAAGTCACATGGGCGAACGATCATATTTGGCGGTAAATAAAACACAGCAGATGGTGACAAGTATGTGAGTTTGGATCTGAACAGCAATGGCCTGAATATTAGTGTTTAAAGTGATAGTAGTATGTGGAACCTTGTTAGAAGTCAATAGCGCCACACCACCTGTAGCTCTGTCAGAATGGGTAAAATCATTTCTGAAACAGCTATAGCCACGAATATTAATGTTATCATTTTGTCTTAAATATGTTTCTTGAAAGGCAAAGCAAATGGGTCGATAATCAGAAATGATCTCTCTGATTTCATCTCGTTTATTTGTAAAACCTCGGCAATTCCATGAAATTAGTCATTATGAATTGTTCTTTTAGATTAAAACATCCACGTCATTATCCTCTGATGCAGTAGACATACCTTCCCCATCAGAAGGATGAAGGCTTATTAACTCCTCTTGTTTATTGAGATTTATTTTTTTAGTTTTATTTGAAATTGAAATGGGCAATTTTGCAATTCTCTTTTTCTTCATGATATTGGGACGTGAGGGCGAATTAGAATGTTTTATGGAGACTGAGGAATGTCCCTGGTAGGACAAAACATTTTTTGCTGTTGATGGAGATTTTTCGAAGTTGCTGGATTAGATAAGGAAGACTGTGCAGAGGTAGACTTCTGATTTGGTATGGTTTGTAGATTCGAGGAACTGATTTGTATTTTTTCCGCTGGAGCACTGTCGGAGTTGAGGCATTCTGTTTGTGTAGCTATAGTTTGAAAAGTTTTTTTGGTGGAAGTAACAGAGGCATATGTTTTACCAATGGTCGGCGTTCTTGATTCTATGATCTTTCTAGCTTCAGGATATCAGATGTTTTCCTTTGTTTTCACAGTCTGGATATCTTTTTCAATTTTCCATTTTTCGCAAGCTTTCGAATAAGATGGGTGATCTTTCTTGCAGTTCACGCAACAGGCAGGTGATTCATAGTTTTGGTTGTCATGACCCACTGCACCGCAGCGAGCACATGTTAGTTTTCCACGACATGAAGTTTTGGAACGACCAAAGCGTTGGCAATTTAAGCAGCGTAGAGGGTTTGGAATGTACTGTCTTATGGAGCATTCAAGATAACCAGCTTTTATTGATCGCGGAAGTTTGGGGGAGTCTATTGTAAGAATTATGTGTTTTGTTGGTACAGGTTGATTATCACGAAATATTGTAATGCGTTTGACAGCTATAACTTTTTGATCTTTGAGGTTCTCAAGTATTTCACTCTCTGGAATAAATTGAAGGTCGGCTTCAGATATGACACCACGACAAATATTTAATGTCCTGTGTGCATTTATGACAACTGGAATATTCGCAAATTGGGTACATTTTTTAAAATTGTTAGCTTGCTTAGTATTATCAACCTCAATAAGTAGCTCTCCTGATCTTAGCTTTTTCACAGATTTTGGATCACCCATTATTGACTGTAAAGCCTTCTGAATCAAGAAAGGAGAAGTCTTTAAAAAATCTCGCTCCTTTCTTTTCACCACAAAAAAACGTGCTTCGCAATTCCCAAAAATATTACTTCCACTAATAGTAGAAGAAAATTCTTCCATCCTCTCTGCCCATGACTTAGAATTTGAGCTTTTATTAGCTTGGCCCGAGCCAGACGCATTATTCGTATTTCCTTTATTTGTCGCCATATTGAGATAAGAAAAAAGGGTCGAGGGTTTCCTTAGTCCCATAAGTCAGCCCGTTTCTTGAACAGACGAAAAGCAAAGGGTTTTCAGAATCGCTCCCTGGGACACCCATAACCACTCACCAGCTACCAGACCGTCGACCCAGATTGGGAATCACATGTGGTAGTCGTGTTAGTCCGGTGTTTCTCGTTCGAGTAGTCACCGTTGTCTCACCTTCACCAAGGGCACCAGTCTCCCAGTGTGATCCCAAGACTAGGCTACCGTGAGACCCTGACCAAATCGCCAACCCAATAACCAGCGCCACATCTACACCAATCTCAGCTTGGTTAATGTTTTAGAAATTAAGTATTTTTAGTATAAACAAGAACAAGACCAAAAAATAAAGGTGAGTAAAACAAGGTAAGTGTTTAATTTTTTTTTTTTTTAGTTTTTCGAAATTTTTTATTTTTTTTCCAATTTTATTTTTTTTACAAGAACAATAAACAAGAACAAGTACCAAGAGCTTATTGGCAGTAAAAACTAAAAATACTAATAAGGACGAAAAAGCAAGGAAAAAAAGCCAAAGACTAAATAGAAAAAAAAAAAAAACCAAAAGTGAAAGAAATAAAAGAGAGGAAGGTAAAATATATTAAAAAAAAAAAAAAAAAAACAGAAGGAGAAGAAGAAAAAAAGATCACTCGGGCCCGGGGTGCGTGACTCCCCCTGAATACCTGAAGAAGGTACCCCCTGGGGGGGATGCACCCCTTTAGGACACTTTAAAACATGTAAATCAGGTGAAATCTCGAATTCCATTACCTACAGTAGTCGGTTAATGGAAGTAAAAAGAAAAAAGAATATTTTTACCTTAAGTGTATTCGCTGCGATAGAAACTGGCATCCACTTTCGAGATATCTATTACGCTTGTTAGAATAAAATAAAATTTAATTTGCAATTAAAATGTAAATTTTTTCTTTATTGACTGAAGTCGATGAAATTTGAACTGCAAGTTGGTGTTTAGCTGAGATACAAAAGTAAACCTAATCAGGAGACCATAAAAAATGTAAATCAGGTGAAATCTCGAATCCCACTTTCGATAATCTAAAAGTACTTTAAAATATCTCTCGAATGATGTATTAAAACTAATTTAATCATAATTCGAATTTGAAATATTGAAATTTTAAAATATTACAGCGCCATCAGGCGGTAGAAATTTCTGTAATCTACTGTACAATTCCAAATCAACAAAGCTTTCAAATGATGTATTACTTATGAAATTATTTTAATTAATAGCTGAGATACAAAAGAAAACCTAATCAGGGGACCCTAAAACATGTAAATCAGGTAAACTATCGAATTGCATTACCTACGGTAGTCGGTTAATGGATATCAATGGTAGTCGGGTAAGGGAAGTAAAAAGAAAAAGTATTTTTTTAGACCTTCAAATGTATTTCGTTGCTATGGAAACTCCTATCGTCTTTTGAGAGATAGATTATGTGTTAGAATAAAATTTAATTTGAAAAAAAAAAAATGTAAATTTTTTGTTTATTATCCAAAATGGATGAAATTTGAACTGTAACTTGATCTTGTGATGTTGTATATTAAGTTTTGTGTGCAGGAAAGAAAATTTGAAGAATTTTGAAAATTGCAATTTTTAATCCCAGTTCAAGATCATGTGACATTAATGATTTCCAGATGTTTTGTTTCCGTTCCAGACTGCGGAGAAAATCGTCTGCTGATAAAACGTCTTTTTTTAAGCAATTAGCCGTGGATTCTTGGTCATTTTTCGATCGACATGGGTCGACGTTTTAATTAATATCTCCGAAAATAATTAAAATTTTTAAATTCTGTTTTCAGGAGCCCCTTGGGAAAGCTCCGGAGTATCCGTATGTCAATTTTTGTACTTCTGCGTTCAATAGGAGCTGAACGTATAGAAGAACAATGTTGAAAACTGAATACTTTTCCTCTATTTTTGAACAATCCCTGACTCATTGTGAAAAGATGATTGCTTTTTTATTTTTATTCAGAACAATTTTATTGACTTTCTACTTCAGTGACTTTTGAACTTTTTGGCGATAAACGCTCTGCCGTAGTGACCCCTTTGATTGTAGCAACCCCTCTTTCGAAAGAAGAGGATGAATAATGTAATACGAAATATTCAATTAGTATTAGTAGTGTTGCCAGATTGCGGGTAACTACCCGAAAAACGGGTATTTTGAAGGCTCGCGGGTATTTTTGTGGGTATTTTTACATGAGGGTATTTTCGGGTATTTTTGAAGTTAACTAAAGGTCATAGCCAACTTAACGTTTGTGTAATTTTCTCAGCAACTGTCATAAACGATCATTGTTTCTCCAGTCTCGTAACTCATGAAGAGCGAATATAAGTGTAAGTGATAACGACAGCAAAATGCATGAATGTAGTTGGGGGTGGGAAAGGGACTTAACTGCTCTAGGTGGGGGTTATAGTGAATTTTAAGGGTGGAATAGTTTCATATTTCTTCCCTTTCTTAAAATGTCATTGATTAATGATGAACGAATGGAGACCTGCTATCTGCAGTTTTTAATTATCATTCGAACACAATTTAAACTTTGTAAAAAGAAAAACTATTTGCAGCATCTGTGAAACCCTAAAGGTTTTTCTGTTCTAGCTTTTTTTTTTTTTTTTTTTTTTTTCGAGAAATTAATCTGAAAAAAAAAAAAAAAAAAAATCACACATTTGTTTTTTTTTCACGTGCGTGTAAAAGGCATGGGAAACAAATTTTTAATGTCAATCAAAGAAAAACTCTAGTTTGATTATAATAAAGTTAAACATCACAAGTGTTTTTCTCTTTATACGTTAAATATTTTTATACCAAAATTAAAAAATATTGGATTAAAAGGATTTATTAAAATATTATAAAATTCATATCAGTGATAATATTTTTTAATACTATTTTAACATCCTTTTTGAATACTATTTTATAACAAGGATTTCTCAAATTAACACGCAATCGAATAAATTAAGAAGTATTTATTAATGAAATCAATAATTTATTATTATTATTGTATTTGAAATACGTAATTACAAAAAAATTAATCATTAAATGAAAGCGGAGAAGGGAATTTGGGGAAATAGCGCTTGCCTGGCCTGAAGTTTGAATCTTATTCATTTTAAAATTCCTATACTTTTTAAGTACAACAGTTCTGTATTTTGTAAAGTAAAAATTTTTTTATACAATGATGCTCAAGAACGTTATTATCGAATATATTTATGATAGGTATTAAAACAACATAATTAAGTAGTTTCCATCAAGAAGTCTTTAAAGGTGACAAACCTACAAGATGGCCAGGTAAATTAAACTTTTTTCCTCCTTCACTGGCTGTTTTTTCAACCTTTTTGGACTCTTCTCCTTTACTTAACCATCTTTATGCAACGGGGGATGCGTGACTACGTCACAGGTTCCCCCACATCAATACCGTCCGAAGAGACCTACAAGATGTAACACATACACAATGTGCTTTGAATGAAGGACATTCAATTTAACCCTTATCGCTCGTATGTCCCTTCTGAGGGGACATTAAAAAATCGAACCACGCCTTCGTCAAATGAAATGTTATTTTTCTAAAACGTGTAACTATAGGCTACCTTTCGGCTACCGGAAGATTTTAACAGAAAGATTTATTTTATTTAATGATGAAGTAAAATGAAACAAATTATTACAATTTTTCGGTAGCCAAAAGGTAGTAAGTTGGAAACTATACGTGTGACGTTTTAAAGGAACGCCAAAAGGCGTGTCTTACAGTTCAAAATAGGAAAATATGCCGAGCGTTAAGTGTTATTATGGTTTGTGTTTCTAATTTTACTTCATGGGAATAAACCTGCTCAAAACTCCATTGAGACTGAACTATCAAGCCAAGTTAGAATTATACGTTGCCAACGCCCAGTCATACTTTAATAGTTGTATCAAGTCCTTTTCACAGGCCCAATCATTTTTAATGATAATACATAGACCTGCTTTTAATTTTTGCACTTTTCGATCCCTGAATCAATTCTCCTTTTTCTCATCCGATTCGTCTAGTAATGAAGAATCAAACTTTTCCTTATTTAGGAGTTTATTTTAAATTGTATCACATTGTCTGAAAATTGATTTTAAACATAGTTCGTACAGCCCTTGAAATTTCTTTATTTTCTGCATCACTAATATTATGCTGCAAGTTTTATATAAAAAAACCTTAAAATGTTTCGATGTTTACTATACAAATTAACCTATTTTTGTAAAATTAACGCATTGCAGGTGGGGAATTTTAATAGCATTCCAAAAGTATAAAATCCCCACCCTCTGGATTTTTCTGAAACAATACTTTACTTTAAAAAATATTTCTTGTTTCCTTGATTTTAGTTTGTTTGGCTCTTTATAGAATTCTAGCATATATAAACGAGTGAAATTTACCGTTTCGATTGCTGATGACAAAATTTCAGTTACTTAATCATGGATTCGTTAAATAATTTGATGTTTTATAGAATCGACGTATAAAGGAGAAGCTATATAGTATTTATAGTCACTAGTTCAATCTTTATAAAATTTTAAAAACTTCAATGCGCAAAAATTACTTTGAGCAGCTCAAAACCTAAAAATTGCTCAAAATGGTTACCTTACTATTTCCCATGCGATTTTTTTGGCTGCATACAACTAGTACCATGCTGTCATACATGAGTATCCATATGAACTAAAAGAGTTGAATATTAATAGATTTAAATAGGGGTGGGTCCACTGTGCCCCGTCCTCCCCTATACAGCAATTTAAAAAAATTTACCTCTGAAACGAAAAACATCCTTGACTCATGATAGGAGAGCTATTATAAAAAATACAACTTAGCCGAAAGGTAGTAGTACTGCTATACTGCAATATTGTTTATAGGAAGTCTCAATCTTATCTATGATATACCAAACTTTATAAGATATTAGGAAAAATTATGCTTATTCAGTTTAAATGATATCCAATTACTAGCAGCACTAATATTATAGTGAAATATCTACTTCTGTGAATAATATCTCACCATTTATTAGTTTAAATCGCACCAATACAGTATATTTAAAACCTTTATTGTGAGAAGTTACAGTAATTAAATTTTTATGTATGTTAAACGGTAAAGTTTTGTATATAAATTTATAAAAGAAAGTTTCATGATGGTCACAACATACTATGATTTATATTTGGATTCTTGCTCAATATTAAATTAGTTTTTCGAATTTTAAAAGGCTTAAAAATATGATGCTTTAGGCCCAGGCCTAAGCATGCCACTATCCGGTCCAGATTATAAAACATACAAATATAGTGTGACACGTGACACCATACAATTATACACTTAAAAATGGTTTCTTAAAAATGAGCAAAATTGTCTCAAAATAGCTCCGAAACAATTTATACTTAAATTTGGAAATCCCATGTACTCATTTTTGAATATATTGACATGCTCAAAAATGGGGTTGACCACTAAGAATCCCCATTTTTGAGCATGTCAATATACTCAAAAATGAGTACATGGGATTTTCAAATTTAAGTATAAATTGTTTCGGAGCTATTTTGAGACAATTTTGCTCACTTTTCAGAAATCATTTTTAACAGTGTAGTATAAAATATAACATACAAATCCATGTGTTGCAAACCGGTACGAGAAAAATGTACCGTGTCAAAAGGGTACTACAACTAATATATTTTTATTTTCAGTCACTTTTTAAATTGGAATTCCATTTCAAACTTTAGTCGTCGTCCCCATTTTAATCACCGTACGACTGACTGTACACTGCTCAAATTCTAGTTTTAAAACTTTGGTGCCCGTAGGCCTGGACTTCGCGGGCCTATAAACAAATCAGTTATGGAAATAAACAAAAGCAAGCTCTGGCACAAAAGGAGGTCCGTGCTGAGCGTGAGGCCCAACGTGTGGGCCTGGCAGGGTTGTGAGCACCGAAACGTCATACATTGTTTTTAGGAGTTCCAAGTTGCCAGCGCCGTTAAATGCGAAAATATTAAATTAGAACAAAAACATGTAGAATTTTTTATGGGTCAAATTAGTTAGTGATCTCGTTTCAAATTTGTTTCTATAAATCTAACAAAGTTTCATAACATTTTAAAACCAGTTGGCATAGGTGGACTCTGCTCAGTTCTCCATCATTTTTATGTTCTCGTAAATTTCTAGTGCGAGACATTATAATCATGTTAAAAGAAATGAATTTGACTAAAGCTTGATAGAGTGACAGAATGAAATTTCCGCCTAATAGGTTATCCACCGTTCACTTCGATATATTTATCTTATTCTAATCTATTAATTTATTTTATCACGGTCGATTCTGTTGTTTAGTTTTCATGATACTATTTCCAATGCAATAATCCTCAAAATTCCTGTTTATATGAAAAATTTACAATTTCGCTATGTAGATAAAATCGTAAATTACGAATACGAAATTTTCCTATTAGAATATTTGTATTCAATCATGTTCAAACAAATATCATAAATGTAATTTTGAAGTTGTCTAATGTATTAATGGTCCTCAAAATGGAAGTTCATGCTCAATTTTGCCTTATTCTGACATGTTAAGTAAATCGTAAATTCCAAATAACTTACGAATTTCTTAAATTGGAAAAATCAGTCTATGATATTCATGTCAGTATCCTAAATAATATTTTGAAAGTGGTTTGACATCTTAACGATGAAAATATCCCTCAAGATTGACGTTTATGGGAAATTTTGCTTTATTCTGCCATATTAAGAAATTCGTAAATTTCCAATAACTTACGAAATTTGTATATTGGAAAATTCATAGTCATTAATATTCATGCAATGCGATGCGATCATTTGTTCGTGAGATATCGTGTAAACAGACTAACACACTAACAGACACCCTACAGACAAACACTATACAAATTTTGTCATTTTCGAATTCCTCACACCTGAAAACGTATAAAAAAAGTCAAAAAACCGAGGTCGAAATTTTTCAGGATTGTTTCGCACTAACTGACTGACCTTAACAATCGTCCGTCAGTCTCCCCACCTGAACAAAAGATGGGAGAAAATATGAAAAATTGACTAAGTCCGTCAATCAGAACACCTAACTGACGGACCTTAACAAAAAAGGGCAAAAATATGAGAATTTGACTCAGTCCGTCAGGACACAGGAACCAACGGACAACAGAAAAACAGACGAAAACACGAAAATTAGACAAAGCCCGTCAATCAGAACACCTAACTGACGGAATTTAATAAAAGATAGGCAAAAACAAGAAAATTTGTTCAAGTCCGTCAGAACACAGGAACCAACGGACTTCGACGAGAAACTGTTGAAAAAATGAAAATTAGACCAAGTCCGTCAGTCAGAACACCTAACTGACTGACCTTAACAAATCGGGCAAAAATATGAGAATTTGACTAAGTCCGTCAGTCTCCCCACCTGAACAAAAGATGGGAGAAAATATGAAAAATTGACTAAGTCCGTCAATCAGAACACCTAACGGACGGACCTTAACAAAAAAGGGCAAAAATATGAGAATTTGACCAAGTCCGTCAATCACAACACCTAACTGACGGACCTTAACAAAAAGGGCAAAAATATGAGAATTTGTCTGAGTCCGTCAGGACACAGGAACCAACGGACTTCGGCGAGAAACTGTTGAAAAAAGGAAAATTAGACGAAGTCCGTCAGTCAGAACACCTAACTGACGGACTTTAATAAAAGATGGGCAAAAACAAGAAAATTTGTTCAAGTCCGACAGAACACAAAATTTGACTTTGTGAAGTTGGTTTATCTACATGTTTTGAGGTTCCATGAGTTCATTTTTGCTATTTTACGATGATGTATGTATATCTGAGACAAAGTCCGTCAGTCAGAACACCTAACTGACTGACCTTAACAATCGTCCGTCAGTCTCCCCACCTGAACAAGAGATGGGAGAAAATATGAAAAATTGACTAAGTCCGTCAATCAGAACACCTAACTGACGGACCTTAACAAAAAAGGGCAAAAATATGAGAATTTGACTGAGTCCGTCAGGACACAGGAACCAACGGACTTGGACGAGAAACTGTTGAAAAAATGAAAATTAGACCAAGTCCGTCAGTCAGAACACCTAACTGACTGACCTTAACAAATCGGGCAAAAATATGAGAATTTGACTAAGTCCGTCAGTCTCCCCACCTGCACAAAAGATGGGAGAAAATATGAAAAATTGACTAAGTCCGTCAATCAGAACTCCTAACTGACGGACCTTAACAAAAAAGGGCAAAAATATGAGAATTTGACTAAGTCCGTCAATCACAACACCTAACTGACGGACCTTAACAAAAAAGGGCAAAAATATGACAATTTGACTAAGTCCGTCAATCAGAACACCTAACTGACGGACCTTAACAAAAAAGGGCAAAAATATGAGAATTTGACTGAGTCCGTCAGGACACAGGAACCAACGGACAACCGAAAAACAGACGAAAACACGAAAATTAGACAAAATCCGTCAATCAGAACACCTAACTGACGGACTTTAATAAAAGATAGGCAAAAAACAAGAAAATTTGTTCAAGTCCGTCAGAACACAGGAACCAACGGACTTGGACGAGAAACTGTTGAAAAAATGAAAATTAGACCAAGTCCGTCAGTCAGAACACCTAACTGACCGACCTTAACAAATCGGGCAAAAATAGAAGAATTTGACTAAGTCCGTCAGTCTCCCCACCTGAACAAAAGATGGGAGAAAATATGAAAAATTGACTAAGTCCGTCAATCAGAACACCTAACTGACGGACCTTAACAAAAAAGGGCAAAAATATGAGAATTTGACTGAGTCCGTCAGGACACAGGAACCAACGGACAACCGAAAAACAGACGAAAACACGAAAATTAGACAAAGTCTGTCAATCAGAACACATAACTGATGGACCTTAACAAAAAAGGACAAAAATATGAGAATTTGACTAAGTCCCTCAATCAGAACACCTAACTGACGGACCTTAACAAAAAAGGGCAAAAATATGAGAATTTGACTAAGTCCGTCAATCACAACACCTAACTGACGGACCTTAACAAAAAGGGCAAAAATATGAGAATTTGTCTGAGTCCGTCAGGACACAGGAACCAACGGACTTCGACGAGAAACTGTTGAAAAAAGGAAAATTAGACGAAGTCCGTCAGTCAGAACACCTAACTGACGGACTTTAATAAAAGATGGGCAAAAACAAGAAAATTTGTTCAAGTCCGACAGAACACAAAATTTGACTTTGTGAAGTTGGTTTATCTACATGTTTTGAGGTTCCATGAGTTCATTTTTGCTATTTTACGATGATGTATGTATATCTGAGACAAAGTCCGTCAGTCAGAACACCTAACTGACTGACCTTAACAATCGTCCGTCAGTCTCCCCACCTGAACAAAAGATGGGAGAAAATATGAAAAATTGACTAAGTCCGTCAATCAGAACACCTAACTGACGGACCTTAACAAAAAAGGGCAAAAATATGAGAATTTGACTGAGTCCGTCAGGACACAGGAACCAACGGACTTGGACGAGAAACTGTTGAAAAAATGAAAATTAGACCAAGTCCGTCAGTCAGAACACCTAACTGACTGACCTTAACAATCGTCCGTCAGTCTCCCCACCTGCACAAAAGATGGGAGAAAATATGAAAAATTGACCAAGTCCGTCAATCAGAACTCCTAACTGACGGACCTTAACAAAAAAGGGCAAAAATATGAGAATTTGACTAAGTCCGTCAATCACAACACCTAACTGACGGACCTTAACAAAAAAGGGCAAAAATATGACAATTTGACTAAGTCCGTCAATCAGAACACCTAACTGACGGACCTTAACAAAAAAGGGCAAAAATATGAGAATTTGACTGAGTCCGTCAGGACACAGGAACCAACGGACAACCGAAAAACAGACGAAAACACGAAAATTAGACAAAGTCTGTCAATCAGAACACATAACTGATGGACCTTAACAAAAAAGGACAAAAATATGAGAATTTGACTAAGTCCCTCAATCAGAACACCTAACTGACGGACCTTAACAAAAAAGGGCAAAAATATGAGAATTTGACTGAGTTCGTCAGGAAACAGGAACCATCGGACAACCGAAAAACAGACGAAAACACGAAAATTAGACAAAGTCCGTCAATCAGAACACCTAACTGACGGACTTTATAAAAGATAGGCAAAAACAAGAAAATTTGTTCAAGTCCGTCAGAACACAGGAACCAACGGACTTGGACGAGAAACTGTTGAAAAAATGAAAATTAGACAAAGTCCGTCAGTCAGAACACCTAACTGACTGACCTTAACAATCGTCCGTCAGTCTCCCCACCTGAACAAAAGATGGGAGAAAATATGAAAAATTGACTAAGTCCGTCAATCAGAACACCTAACTGACGGACCTTCACAAAAAAGGGCAAAAATATGAGAATTTGACTGAGTCCGTCAGGACACAGGAACCAACGGACAACCGAAAAACAGACGAAAACACGAAAATTAGACAAAGTCTGTCAATCAGAACACATAACTGATGGACCTTAACAAAAAAGGGCAAAAATATGAGAATTTGACTAAGTCCGTCAGTCTCCCAACCTGAACAAAAGATGGGAGAAAATATGAAAAATTGACTAAGTCCGTCAATCAGAACACCTAACTGACGGATCTTAACAAAAAAGGGCAAAAATATGAGAATTTGACTAAGTCCCTCAATCAGAACACCTAACTGACGGACCTTAACAAAAAAGGGCAAAAATATGAGAATTTGACTGAGTTCGTCAGGAAACAGGAACCATCGGACAACCGAAAAACAGACGAAAACACGAAAATTAGACAAAGTCCGTCAATCAGAACACCTAACTGACGGACTTAACAAAAAAGGGCAAAAATATGAGAATTTGACTAAGTCCCTCAATCAGAACACCTAACTGACGGACCTTAACAAAAAAGGGCAAAAATATGAGAATTTGACTGAGTTCGTCAGGAAACAGGAACCATCGGACAACCGAAAAACAGACGAAAACACGAAAATTAGACAAAGTCCGTCAATCAGAACACCTAACTGACGGACTTAAATAAAAGATGGGCAAAAACAAGAAAATTTGTTTAAGTCCGTCAGAACACAGGAACCAACGGACTTGGACGAGAAACTGTTGAAAAAATGAAAATTAGACCAAGTCCGTCAGTCAGAACACCTAACTGACTGACCTTAACAAATCGGGCAAAAATATTAGAATTTGACAAGTCCGTCAGTCTCCTCACCTGAACAAAAGATGGGAGAAAATATGAAAAATTGACTAAGTCCGTCAATCAGAACACCTAACTGACGGACCTTAACAAAAAAGGGCAAAAATATGAGAATTTGACTAAGTCCGTCAATGAGAACACCTAACTGACGGACCTTAACAAAAAAGGGCAAAAATATGAGAATTTGACTGAGTCCGTCAGGACACAGGAACCAACGGACTTGGACGAGAAACTGTTGAAAAAATGAAAATTAGACCAAGTCCGTCAGTCAGAACCAGTGTTGTGCAAGTTCACAAAAAAAACGAACTAGTTCAAACTCAAGTTCATCGTGTAAAAAACGAGTTAGTTCGCGCTCAAACTCATGTCTGAAAGAAATGAACGCGTTCAGTTCAAGTTCATTTTTAAAAACGAGCGAAGCTCACTAAAAGTTCATTTTTACTTACATTTCTTTTTTTTTTTTTTTTTTTTTTTTTTTTTTTTTTTAATAGATCTTATCCTCTGTGCTTTCATAGGTAATTTCCCTTTTTTTTTTTCAAAAATTACTAATTACCATGAAAATTATTTTTAATTTTACGCTTAATTAAACTTATTAACTTATAATTCTTAATTATAACTTATTAATTTAATTGTGGTAAAAATTTATTTAGCAAACACTTCTGAATAGTGTACCCACTGTTTTTGCATGGCTTTTTATTCTCAAATTTTCAATACGTTTGTTTATGGGCATGAGAACTTATTAATAGAAAACAAATTCTATCATTTAGAGGTTCCGTTGTTTTAAATCAGTGTTGCGCAGGACCGCGTTCATGAGTTTAATGAAAACTTTTTCAGTTTTGAGCTGAATTTCGTTCGTTTTTTAAATTGTGAACTTGAGCTGAGCAAAGTTCGTTTCCTCATGAATTTGAGCGGGAAAAGTAACTCAAACTCATATGGATTTTATTCCTTTGGGAAAATTTTTTTATATTCTTGGTAGCAATCCCGGGAAAAAAGGGCACCGGAAAAAAGGGCACCCGGAAAAAAGGGCACTGGAAAAAAGGGCACTGGAAAAAAGGGCACCCGGATAAAAGGGCACTTTTTCAATTCGCAAATCGCAAAATAATAAATATCAAAAAATGATATATAAGAATGGCTTTCAAATTACACATTTAGAAATTTCAATTGATTTGGTACAACATTAATTTAGTATATACCTCGGGGAAGATGGGGGGGGAGGGGGGGCAGAAGCAGATCGAAAGAAAACAATTGTTTTACATAAACTCTTACCGATTTTAATGAAACTTTGTATAATCACGTACAATTTGTGAAAAAATTACTGTAAGTGTAAGGCAAACTTTAGGGGTGGGGGGTTAAAGAGGGAGGTGCAGAGAAAAATAAAATTATCTTTTATATCACAGTTTTACCTACTTTAATGATATATTCTATAACTATCACTAACTTTTTATGAAGATCACAGTGAGTGTACTATATACCTGGGGGGAGCAAGGGGGGGCAGATAAAAATAAAATATATTCTTCTTATATTACTCTATTATTGATCAAAATTTTTTTTGTACAATCACGTATAATTTATTAAAAATTTACAGTAAGTGTCAGACATACTTAGTGGGGGAGGAGGGGGGCGGTTAAACAAGAGAGGGGGGAGAGGAAAATAAAGTGATTCTTTATATCACCATTTTAGCGATTTTAATGATATATTCCATAACTACCACTTAATTTTCATGAAGATTACAATGAGTGCATTATATACCTGTGGGGGGGGGGAGGCAAGGGGGAACCGATGGAAATAAAATATATTCTTCTTTAAACTACACTATTATCGATTTAAACAAAAACTTTGTGTAATAGAATACAATTTGTGAAAAAAATCACAGTAAGGTCAGACATACTTGGGGGGGGGGGGGGGGTTAAAGAGAGGGGGGACAGAGGAAAATAAAATATTTTTATATCACCATTTTACCGATTTTAATGACATATTCTGTAACTATCACTTACTTTTATGAAGATCAAAATGAGGGTATTATACATTTGGCGGGGGGGGGGGACAAGGGGGACGCAGATAGAAGTAAAATATATTATTCTTTAAACTACCGCATTATCGATTTAAAAAAAAATTTGTATCTACGCAATTTTCTGCTTATGAAAAGTTACAGTGAGTGTACACATATCTGGACGATTTGCTAAGAGGGGGCAGAGTGAAGAAAATGTTTGTTTTTATATAACCATGCTACCTACTAACTTTGTACCACTATCACTTTCATTTTATTAAAATTATAGTGAAAGTTAACTAAAGTTGATAAGGGGGGGGAGGGTAGGGGGGGACAGATGGAAAATAAAATAATCTTTTTAAACAACACTTATTATCGTTTGTTTTATTGTTTTATTTGCATTTTGCGTAAGTATCAAATACTAAGGGCACTTTTCTTAATTTCTCCTTGTAAAACTCATGCTAATCATCAACGAAAGCGTAAGTTTTTTATTTCTCCGTGAGGGGGGTGGATGGACAAAAGAGACAGATTAAAAGAAGAAATTTCATTTTTGAGCAACTTTTTTACAGATTTAAATCATACATTGAATTTTTGAGTACCTCCCTGTAATTTTTCATTAATACTAACTGATATTTACACAAAATGCAAATAAAACAATAAAACAAACGGTAATAAGTGTTTTTTAAAAAGATTATTTTATTTTTCATTTGCCCCAGTACACCCCCCCCCCTTTATCAATTATAGGTAACTTTCACTATAATTTTAATAAAATGAAAGATACTCGTACAAAGTTTAATATAAATATGTAGCATGGTGATATAAAAACAAATATTTTCTTCACTCTGCCCCCCCCCTCCCCGTAGGCAATTCGTCCAGATATGTGTAGACTCACTGTAATTTTCATAAGCAGGAAGTTGTATATATACAAAGTTTTTATTTTTAATCGAGTATACGGTAGTTTAAAGAATAATATTTTTTACTTTTATCTGCGCCCCCCCCCCCCAGATGTGTAATACACTCATTGTGATGTTGATAAAAAGTAAGTGATAATTATAGAATATATCACTAAAACGGTAAAACGGTGCTATAAAAGATAATTTTATTTTCCTCTGCCCCCTTACTGCCATTTTTTTCACAAATTGTACGTGATTATACAAAGTTTCATTAAAATCGGTTAGAGTTTTTGTAAAAACAATTATTTTCTTCCGATCTGCTCCTGCCCCCCTCCCCCCTCTTCCCCGAGATATATACTAAATGAATGTTGTACCAAATCAATTGAAATTTCTAAAAATGTAGTTTGAAAGTCATTTTTTAAATTCATTAATTGATATTTATTATTTTGCGATTTGCGAATTGGAAAAGTGCCCTTTTTTCCGGGTGCCCTTTTTACCGGTGCCCTTTCTTCCGTGCCCTTTTTTCCGGGATCCATACTTTCTACCTTTTTAATCGCAAGAGAGGACGCATTTCTCACAAGAGAGAAACGCATCGGGTCGGGTGATCGCTTATTACCTGCTTTGCTGGTCGGGTGCAGGTAAAATTTGCATTAATTTTTATTCACAAAATGTTTTCTCCGAAGATTGTTTTTTGCTTTACTAATGAATCTAAGCTTTTAAATGAAGAGATTGGATGACATTGTCTTCCTTCCTAGTAATTTAAAGACATGACTGATAACATGAATTTAATTACATTTACCTAAATATTAATACTTAACGTTTAAAGCTTTATATGGAAAACTGTTTTTTTTTTTTTTTTTTTCCGACCTATATTTGCTTCCTTATTTTACTGTCAAAATACTTGGAACAGTGGATTTTTTTAAATATATGTTTTAATATGCATTTATGCAATTCTAAATGCATAGTACACTGCGGTTCAATATATATCGCATCTATCATAAAATAGAAAAAAAAATTTTGATTGTAAAAGCCGAAAATGGAGGGAAAATAAAAATTAATTTCAATTATTATTATTATTATATAACATCATAAAACTTTTAGCATTTCAATAACATTTATTAATTAGAACCCGAATAAACTACTACATCAGAAACGCCAAAGAAAAATATTGGAAATGCAAAATTGGCGTTTCTGACGTAGTAGTTTATTCGGGTTTTAATATTCCAACGCTAAGTCGGTTATACCCCCGTTTCGCCGACACGAAAATTTCCTACCCCCTTTCGTTGACAAATTCCCCAAAGAAGGGAAATTCGACAATATCGGTTTAACACCTGTTTCGCCGACAGTGAATGTTCACCCCCATTTTGTCGGCGAAATGGGGGTATAACATAAATTTTTCAAGCTCATTTAAGACTATATATAGTTGTGTTGTTTGAAGGCAATAATCCTAAAAAACTTAGATGCTAAGATGTAGAAAAACTTGGGAAATAAATACGCTGCACCCAGAATTAGAGATTAGAATGGGAAAACAGGCGTGAATGACACTTAATTATTTTTTTTTTAGTTGCCAAAATGGTCTACTTCAGGCATAATTGTTAATTTTTTTAATAGGATAAGACTTAGTTTATTATTATTATTTACTTAAATAATAAATACAAGCACAAAAGTTTAATATGAATGTATTTATATTTAAAAAATAAAATAAAATAAAATAAAATCTCCCGTAAAACAGAATAAACAGCAGAATTTCTTTTTTAATTACCTGCTGGCCAACTCATTTTTAAATTTAGTCAAATTCCAAATATTACATCTTCAAACAAAATGAGACCTATTAGAAAACATTCATTTAAACTTTTTTTTTTTTTCGGTTGTTTTAATTATTAACTTTTACTTTCAGTTTTATAAGCCCAAAGTTTATTAATTAATTCAGTATTTCAGAAATTATCATGATAAAAATATTTTGGTGATGTATTAATAAACTGAGAAATAGCAATTGGTAGTAGGAAAAAAAAAAAAAAAAAATATATATATATATATATATATATATATGTATAAACTAAATAAATTGAAATATTATTATTATTATTTTATTTATTTATTTATTTATTTTTTAACAGCATTTATGTGATTTTTTACTTGCTGGTTTTTATTGAGCTAATAAATCGATGTGTTTAAACTGAAAATATAAGACTTTTTTTTAAGATAATAATAAACAAGGATTTTGAAAATTTCAGTAGACTTCTGCTGATCACGACCAATTTAAACATTGAAATTTCAAATTTATGATAAAGTTCAAAGAAGAAAATCATGTTAGAACTTACTTCAATGGTTTTATTTTAGAAATGGAGTCTAATGAGATAAGGAAAGTTAATTCTAAACAAGCTCTAGGTCTTGAAGATAAGTACCTAAATTCTTTTAACTTAATAATATTTGTGCTTAAACACGGCGGGAAAAAAAGAATCCATAGACTGAAAATATAAATAAATAGATTACTTGTCTTTACCTAGATTTCTAAACTGTAATAAAAGTCGCAAATTTATTATACAATTATTCTTATACTAGCAGGCTATGCCCACTTCCTTTTAAAAAGAATATATTTGCTTAAACACACACACACACAGGGGAAAAAAAAGAATCCATAGACTGAAAATATAAATAAATAAATTGCTTGTCTTTACCTATATTTCTAAACTGTAATATAAGTCGCAAATTTATTATACAATTATTCTTATACTAGCAGGCTATGCCCACTTCCTTTTAAAAAGAATTCCTTTTGAAAAGAAATTATTAATAAAAAGTTGCTATATTATAAATGTTGCTATACTATAAATTTTATACGTGCGTTTTTATTACATTATTTATACTTTTTATTTGCCTTCATCTATACATTTCATATATCTTATGAAATGACAATCATTTTCAATGCATTATAATATCAAAATTCTAATTTTAAAATGAAAAAAAAAAAAAAAAAAAAAAAATCTACAAAATTTTAAAATTTGCGCAATCTCTGGTCTCAGGCTGTATTAATTTCTGGGAGTGCACTGTAAAAAGAGAAATAATTTTATGACAGTAACGTGGTCATAAATTAGGCGTAAAAAATGACAAGTGAAAATAGTAATTCCCCACGGGTTTGTACACCTGAGACTGTGAGTCGTATCAACTGATAAAAAGGTATGAACTGGTCACTAATCTCCATACGTATCTAGTACCCCCCATTTCATTGAATTGGAATTTCCTTTCCACTTGTTTTCCCCATAATTATAGGACAAATCCCTAAATAGCTGGAAAGGGAAGCTTGAACGGGAAAAACAGGGGGGTAGGAAATTTTTTGTCGGCGAAACGGGGGTTACACCGCTAAGTCTCCTGTTATTAAAATTTATTAATTGCCTCATGGACTTATTCATAATTTTTCTAGTACTTCATGTGACGCTTATTTTCATCTAATACAATGTTTGAAAAGGTTTTCAATATATATATGTATATATATATGACTTTATTTCTACTATCTTATAGATTTATTTCTATTAAATCATTAAATTAAGAACTTAATATTAAAAATACACATTTAAGCAAAGAAGTAATTTATTTTTATCTTATACAAGACCTACCACGTTGCAAAGCAAACGACTTTGTGTGATTTTTATTCCCATGCGATATAACGCTCATTTTAACCATTAACTATTCTTCTTATCAATGAAAAAAGGAAAGGGCTTTAGGCAATTGCTTTTGTGTACCAGAATTGCCCACACAACAAATCTCCCCCACAGACAAATCGGCGTATACCAGTCACAATTCTCAATACATTGGATTCGGCTTATAGTTCCAAGAAAACCACATGATGTCGAAAACATTTTGACCAAGAAGAACGAATGTAGATTCTAGATTCCTTCAAATTTTAGTTAGGGCATACAAAGAACGGGGGGAAATGCTGTATTAATAATGCGCATCATAATATTTATATGGTTTCAAATTTTACTTCTTTATTTATTTGTTTTATTAAACAAATAATTATTACTTATTTCTTTATTTGTTTTAAGAAATAACTATTCAACTATATGAAAGCGGGGAATTTTTATTGCCATTTTCATCTTAGATAGCTCCTAAAACTAAAATTAGAATTTTACAAAAATGATGATTATTCCATTAAACGCTGCCTTAAATATTTCAAAAAGTTATTTATATTATATGGTTATCGTTTCTCGTAACTAAAAATATACAGAATCTATATAAAATATTTTCAAAATCGTAAATATTTATTAAATAATAAATTAATTAATTATATAAAAAAAATGCATCCCATAAAATACAGACAATTTATAAATATTTCGTAAAATACGCAACGAAATTTTGCCATTCTTTGATAACATAATTTCCACAAAACTTTAAATGTAATTAAATATCACTATAATATTACACTCGAATTGCAAATTAATATATGTGCAAATGCCTTCAGAGCTGCTAGACAGGAAGTGCTGGGTTCGATCCCAGGTCGACGATATAAAAAAAATTTCCTCTCCCCCGCATCTTCAGCGCCCGAAGTATGTGTGACACTGTACTTTTTTCATAAACGGCAAGTGACTATTAGACAAAGTTTAATTAAAATAAATAAGAAAGTGATATAAAAACAATTATTCGCTTTCTGTCTGCTCCTACACACTCCCCCCCTTTCCCCAGGTACATACTAAGTAAAAATGGTACGAATTTAATTGATTGAAATTTCTAAAAATGTATTATGAAAAATCACGCTTTAAATTCGTTATTTGATGTTTATTGTTTTTGTGAAATGCAAATTGCAAAAGTGTCCTTTTTTCCGGGTGCC